>JAENPR010002261.1:0-63220 GCA_018135685.1 Themeda triandra | reverse complement strand
CGTAACCGCCATATTTGCACACATGACTTTGCCCGCACGGCGGTTCCTGCGCATCCTACGGCTCCTCGCACCAAGTCAAGCACGCCCATGCACTATGGTTAAGGCGTTTTGACACCGCCGGCTCTCGACCACAGCATTTGTTGCCGCCCAAGAACCCGAATGGCCCTTAACCATGGCTCCACCGCTCTAGAATCGCCATATTTGCACACATGACTATGCTACCGCACGTGGTTCATACGTGTCCTGGACTCGACACTAGGTCAAGCACGACCGTATGCCATGGTTAAGGCGTTTTGACACCTGCCGCCCACCACCACAATGTTTGTCATCACCCGAGAGCCCGAACGGCCCTTAACTATAGCTCCACGACTCCCAGAACATCCATAATTGCACACACGACGTGCCGGCGCACGGCCGATCCGTGCATCCTACGGCTCTCGGCACCCGGTTCAAGCACACCCGTACGCCATGGTTAAGCCATTTTGATGCCTCTCACCTCTCCACCATAGAGTTTTCCATCACCCGAGAGCCCGAAGGGCCCTTAACCATGGCTCCACGTCGATCGCTGCCACATTTGCACACACGACCATGCCGCCGCATGGCCGGTTCTGCGTCCTATGGCTCCGGCGAGTCAAGCAAGCCCGTACGCCATGGTTAAGGCATTTTGACACCTGCGCCTCTCTACCATAGCGTTTGTCGTCGCTCGAGAGCCCGAACGGCCCTTAACCTCGGCTCCACGGCTCCGTAACCGCCATATTTGCACACACGACTTGCCGCGCACGGCCGGTTCCTATGCGTCCAACGGCTCCTCGCACCAAGTCAAGCGCGCCCATGCACCTTGGTTAAGGCGTTTTAACACCTTTGGCCTCTCCACCACAGCGTTTATTACCGCCCAAGAACCCGATTGGCCCTTAACCATGGCTCCACAGCTCTAGAACCGCCATATTTGCACACACGACTATGCTACCGCACAGCGCTCCCCGCATGTCCTATAGCTCTCGACACTAGGTCAAGCATGACCGTATGCCATGGTTAAGGCGTTTTGATGCCTCCGGCCTCACCACCACAATATTTGTCATCACCCGAGAGCCCGAACGGCCCTTAACTATAGCTCCATGACTTCGTAACATCCATAATTGCACACACAACCGTGCTGCCGCACGCCCGGATCCTGTGCATCCTACGGCTCTCGGACCGGGTCAAGCACGCCCGTACGCCATAGTTAAGCCATTTTGATGCCTCTCACCTCTCCACCATAGAGTTTTTCATCACCCAAGAGCCTGAAGGGCCCTTAACCATAGCTCCACGGCTGCAAAACTGCCATATTTGCACACACGACCATGCTTTGCCGCACGGCCGGTTCCAACACATCCTATGGCTCTCAAGACTTTGAGTCAAGCATGCCCGTACACCATGGTTAAGGCATTTTGACATCTCGGCCTCTACCATAGCATTTGCCATCGCTCGAGAGCCCGAATGGCCCTTAACCTTGGGTCCACGGCTCCGAACTGCCATATTTGCACACACGACCATGCCGCCGCACGGTCGGTTCCAACGCATCATATGGCTCCCGGCACCGAGTCAAGCATGCCCGTACGCCATGGTTAAGGCATTTTGACACCTCTAGCCTCTCCACCACAGCGTTTGTTGCCACCTCGAGAACCCGAATGGCCCTTAACCATGGCTCCACATTCTAGAACCGCCATATTTGCACACACGAATATGCTACCGCACAAACCCGGTTCGTGCGTGTCCTACAGCTCTTGACACTAGGTCAAGCATGACCGTATGCCATGGTTAAGGCATTTTGATGCCTCCGGCCTCACCACCACAATGTTTGTCATCACCCGAGAGCCCGAACGGCCCTAACTACAGCTCCACGACTCCGGAACATCCATAATTGCACACATGACCGTGCTTTGCCGCATGGGCCGGATCCCCGTGCATCCTATGGCTCTCAAGCACCGGTCAAGCACGCCCGTACGCCATGGTTAAGCCATTTTGATGCCTCTCACCTCTCCACCATAGAGTTTTCCATCACCCGAGAGCCTAAAGGGCCCTTAACCATGCCTCCACGGCTCCAAAAACCGCCATATTTGCACACTCGACCATGCTACCGCACGGTCGGTTCCAACGCATTTTATGGCTCCCTCACCGAGTCAAGCATGCCCGTATGCCATGGTTAAGGCATTTTGACACCTTCCGGCCTCTCTACCATAGCGTTTGCCGTCACTCGAGAGCCTAAACGGCACTTAACCTCGGCTCCACGGCTCCCGAACCGCCATATTTGCACACATGACTTTGCCGCCGCACGCGGTTCCTGCGCATCCTACGGCTCCTCGCACCAAGTCAAGCACGCCCATGCACTATGGTTAAGGCGTTTTGACACCGCCGGCCTCTCCACCACAAAGGCATTTGTTGCCGCCCAAGAACCCGAATGGCCCTTAACCATGGCTCCACCGCTCTAGAACTGCCATATTTGCACACATGACTATGCTACCGCACAGCCGGTTCATACGTGTCCTATAGCTCTCGACACTAGGTCAAGCACGACCGTATGCCATGGTTAAGGCGTTTTGACACCTCTGGCCCCACCACCACAATGTTTGTCATCACCCGAGAGCCCGAACGGCCCTTAACTATAGCTCCACGACTCCAGAACATCCATAATTGCACACACGACTGCGCTGGCGCACGGCCGGATCCCCGTGCATCCTACGGCTCTCGGCACCGGTTCAAGCACACCCGTACGCCATGGTTAAGCCATTTTGATGCCTCTCACCTCTCCACCATAGAGTTTTCCATCACCCGAGAGCCCGAAGGGCCCTTAACCATGGCTCCACGGCAAAGAAAACCGCCACATTTGCACACACGACCATGCTGCCGCATGGTCGGTTCCAACGCATCCTATGGCTCCCGGCACTGAGTCAAGCAAGCCCGTACGCCATGGTTAAGGCATTTTGACACCTCTGGCCTCTCTACCATAGTGTTTGTCATCGCTCGAGAGCCTGAACGGCCCTTAACCTCGGCTCCACGCCTCCAGAACTGCCATATTGCACACACGACTTTGCTGCCGCATGGCCGGTTCCTATGCGTCCTACGGCTCCTCGCACCAAGTCAAGCACGCCCATGCACCATGGTTAAGGCGTTTTAACACCTTTGGCCTCTCCACCAGAGCATTTATTACCGCTCGAGAACCCGAATGGCCCTTAACCCTGGCTCCACAGCTCTAGAACTGCCATATTTGCACACATGACTATGCTACCGCACAGCCAGTTCCTGCATGTCCTATAGCTCTTGACACTAGGTCAAGCACGACCGTATGCCAAGGTTAAGGCATTTTGACGCCTCCTCAGCCTCACAACCACAATATTTGTCATCACCCGAGAGCCCGAACGGCCCTTAACTATAGCTCCACGAATCCAGAACATCCATAATTGCACACACGACTGTGTCTTTGCCGCACGCCCGGATCCTGTGCATCCTACGACTCTCGGCACCGGGTCAAGCATGCTCATACGCCATGGTTAAGCCATTTTGATGCCTCTCACCTCTCCACCATAGAGTTTTTCATCACCCGAGAGCCCGAAGGGCCCTTAACCACGCTCCACGGGCCGCAAAACCGCCATATTTGCACACACGACCATGCCGCCGCACGGTCGGTTCCAACGCATCCTATGGCTCTCGGCACCGAGTCAAGCATGCCCGTACGCCATGGTTAAGGCATTTTGATACCTCGGCCTCTCTACCATAGCGTTTGCCATCGCTCGAGAGCCCGAACGGCCCTTAACCTTGGCTCCATGGCTCCCGTAACCGCCATATTTGCACACACGACCATGCCGCATGCATGGTCGCTCCAACGCATCCTATGGCTCCCGCACCATGTCAAGCATGCCCGTACGCCATGGTTAAGGCATTTTGACACCTATAGCCTCTCCACCACAGCGTTTGTTGCCGCCGAGAACCCGAATGGCCCTTAACCATGGCTCCACAGCTCTAGAATTGCCATATTTGCACACACGAATATGCTACCGCACGCCAGTTCGTGCGTGTCCTACAGCTTCTTGACACTAGGTCAAGCATGACCGTATGCCATGGTTAAGGCATTTTGACGCCTCGGCCTCACCACCACAATGTTTGTCATCACCCGAGAGCCCGAACGGCCCTTAACTACAGCTCCACGACTCCGAACATCCATAATTGCACACACGACGTGCTGCCGCATGGTCGGATCCCGTGCATCCTATGGCTCTCGACACCGGGTCAAGCACGCATGTACGCCATGGTTAAGCCATTTTGATGCCTCTCACCTCTCCACCATAGAGTTTTCCATCACCCGAGAGCCCGAAGGGCCCTTAACCATGCCTCCACGGCTCCAAAACTGCCATATTTGCACACTCGACCATGCCGCCGCACGGCCGGTTCCAACGCATTTTATGGCTCCCGCTCCGAGTCAAGCATGCCCGTATGCCATGGTTAAGGCATTTGACACCTCCGGCCTCTCTACCATAGCGTTTGTCGTCACTCGAGAGCCCGAACGGCACTTAACCTCGGCTCCACGGCTCCGTAACCGCCATATTTGCACACACGACTTTGCCGCGCACGGCCGGTTCCTCGCGCATCCTACGGCTCCTCGCACCAAGTCAAGCACGCCCATGCACTATGGTTAAGGCGTTTTGACACCGCCGGCCTCTAGACCACAGCATTTGTTGCCGCCCAAGAACCCGAATGGCCCTTAACCATGGCTCCACCACTCTAGAACCGCCATATTTGCACACACGACTATGCTACCGCACAAACAGGGTTCCTACGTGTCCTATAGCTCGACACTAGGTCAAGCATGACCGTATGCCATGGTTAAGGCGTTTTGACACCTCCGGCCCCACCACCACAATGTTTGTCATCACCCGAGAGCCCGAACGGCCCTTAACTATAGCTCCACGACACCGAACATCCATAATTGCACACACGACCGTGCCGGCGCACGGCCGGATCCCCGTGCATCCTACGGCTCTCGGCACCGGTTCAAGCACACCCGTACGCCATGGTTAAGCCATTTTGATGCCTCTCACCTCTCCACCATAGAGTTTTCCATCACCTGAGAGCCTGAAGGGCCCTTAACCATGGCTCCACGGCAGCAAAACTGCCACATTTGCACACACGACCATGCTGCCGCATGGTCGGTTCCAACGCGTCCTATGGCTCCCGGCACTGAGTCAAGCAAGCCCGTACGACATGGTTAAGGCATTTTGACACCTTTAGCCTCTCTACCATAGCGTTTGTCGTCGCTCGAGAGCCTGAACGGCCCTTAACCTTGGCTCCACGGCTCCAGAACTGCCATATTTGCACACACGACTTTGCCGCCGCACGGCCGGTTCCTATGCATCCTATGGCTCCTCGCACCAAGTCAAGCACGCCCATGCACCATGGTTAAGGCGTTTTAACACCTTTGGCCTCTCCACCACAGCGTTTATTACCGCCCGAGAACCCGAATGGCCCTTAACCATGGCTCCACAGCTCTAGAACTGCCATATTTGCACACACGACTATGCTACCCCACGCCCAGGTTCCATGTCCTATAGCTCTCGACACTAGGTCAAGCACGACCGTATGCCATGGTTAAGGCGTTTTGACGCCTCGGCCTCACCACCACAATATTTGTCATCACCCGAGAGCCCGAACGGCCCTTAACTATAGTTCCACGACTCCAACATCCATAATTGCACACACGACCGTGCCGCCGCATGGTCCAGATCCCGTGCATCCTACGGCTCTCTCGGCACCGGGTCAAGCACGCCCGTACGCCATGGTTAAGCCATTTTGATGCCTCTCACCTCTTCACCATAGAGTTTTTCATCACCCAAGAGCCCGAAGGGCCCTTAACCATGCCTCCACGGGCCGCCAAACCGCCATATTTGCACACACGACCATGCCGGCCGCACGGCCGGTTCCAACGCATCCTATGGCTCTCGGATCGAGTCAAGCATGCCCGTACGCCATGGTTAAGGCATTTTGACACCTTTGGCCTCTCTTCCATAGCGTTTGCCATCGCTCGAGAGCCCGAACGGCCCTTAACCTTGGCTCCACGGCTCCGGAACCGCCATATTTGCACACACGAGCATGCCGCCGCACGGCCGTTCCAACGCATCCTATGGCTCCCGCACCGAGTCAAGCATGCCCGTACGCCATGGTTAAGGCATTTTGACACCTCTAGCCTCTCCACCACAAAGTGTTTGTTGCCGCCCAAGAACCCGAATGGCCCTTAACCATGGCTCCACCGCTCTAGAACCGCCATATTTGCACACACGAATATGCTACCGCACGCCCGGTTCGTGCGTGTCCTACAAACTCTTGACACTAGGTCAAGCATGACCGTATGCCATGGTTAAGGTGTTTTGATGCCTCCGGCCTCACCACCACAATGTTTGTCATCACCCGAGAGCCCGAACGCCCTTAACTACAGCTCCACGACTCCAGAACATCCATAATTGCACACACGACTGTGCTGCCGCACAGTCGGATCCTGTGCATCCTATGGCTCTCGGCACCGGGTCAAGCACACCTGTACGCCATGGTTAAGCCATTTTGATGCCTCTCACCTCTCCACCATAGAGTTTTCCATCACCTGAGAGCCTGAAGGGCCCTTAACCATGGGTCCATGGCTCCAAAACTGCCATATTTGGACACTCAACCATGCTGCCGCACGGTCGGTTCCAACGCATTTTATGGCTCCCGGCTCTGAGTCAAGCATGCCTGTACGCCATGGTTAAGGCATTTTGACACCTCTGGCCTCTCTACCATAGCGTTTGCCGTCACTCGAGAGCCTGAATGGCACTTAACCTCGTCTCCACGGCTCCAGAACTGCCAGATTTGCACACACGACTTTGCTGCCGCACGGCCGGTTCCTGCGCATCCTACGGCTCCTCGCACCATGTCAAGCACGCCCATGCACTATGGTTAAGGCGTTTTGACACCGCTGGCCTCTCGACCACAGCATTTGTTGCCGCCCAAGAACCCGAATGGCCCTTAACCATGGCTCTACCGCTCTAGAACTGCCATATTTGCACACACGACTATGCTACCGCACAGCCGGTTCCTACGTGTCCTATGCTCTCGACACTAGGTCAAGCACGACCGTATGCCATGGTTAAGGCATTTTGACACCTCCGGCCCCACCACCACAATGTTTGTCATCACCCGAGAGCCCGAACGGCCCTTAACTATAGCTCCACGACCCGTAACATCCATAATTGCACACACGACCGTGCCGGCGCACGGCCGGATCCCGTGCATCCTACGGCTCTCGGCACCGGTTCAAGCACACCCGTACGCCATGGTAAAGCCATTTTGATGCCTCTCACCTCTCCACCATAGAGTTTTCCATCACCCGAGAGCCCGAAGGGCCCTTAACCATGGCTCCACGGCCGCAAAACCGCCACATTTGCACACACGACCATGCCGCCGCATGGTCGGTTCCAACACGTCCTATGGCTCCCGGACCGAGTCAAGCAAGCCCGTACGCCATGGTTAAGGCATTTTGACACCTCTGGCCTATCTACCATAGCGTTTGTCGTCGCTCGAGAGCCCGAACGGCCCTTAACCTCGGCTCCACGGCTCCCGAACCGCCATATTTGCACACACGACTTTTGCCGCCGCACGGCCGGCCTCCTATGCGTCCTACGGCTCCTCGGACCAAGTCAAGCACGCCCATGCACCATGGTTAAGGCATTTTAACACCTTTGGCCTCTCCACCACAGCGTTTATTACCGCCCGAGAACCCAAATGGCGCTTAACCATGGCTCCACAGCTCTAGAACTGCCATATTTGCACACACGACTATGCTACTGCATAGCCAGTTCCTGCATGTCCTATAGCTCTCGACACAAGGTCAAGCACGACCGTATGCCATGGTTAAGGCGTTTTGACGCCTCTGGCCTCGCCACCACAATATTTGTCATCACCCGAGAGCCCGAACAGCCCTTAACTATAGCTCCACGACTCCAGAACATCCATAATTGCACACACGACTGTGCTGCCGCACAGCCGGATCCTGTGCATCCTACGGCTCTCGGCACCGGGTCAAGCACGCCCGCACGCCATGGTTAAGCCATTTTGATGCCTCTCACCTCTCCACCATAGAGTTTTCCATCACCCGAGAGCCCGAAGGGCCCTTAACCATGCTCCACGGCCGCAAAACCGCCATATTTGCACACTCGACCATGCCGCCGCACGGTCGGTTCCAACGCATTTTATGGCTCCCGACTCGAGTCAAGCATGCCCGTACGCCATGGTTAAGGCATTTTGACACCTCTCGGCCTCTCTACCATAGCGTTTGCCGTCACTCGAGAGCCCGAACGGCACTTAACCTCGGCTCCACGGCTAAAGAACTGCCATATTTGCACACACGACTTTGCCGCCGCACGGCCGGTTCCCTGCGCATCCTACGGCTCCTCGCACCAAGTCAAGCACGCCCATGCACTATGGTTAAGGCGTTTTGACACCTCTGGCCTCTCTACCACAGCATTTGTTGCCGCCCAAGAACCCGAATGGCCCTTAACCATGGCTCCACCGCTCTAGAACTGCCATATTTGCACACACGACTATGCTACCGCACAGCCGGTTCCTACGTGTCCTACAGCTCTCGACACTAGGCCAAGCACGACCGTATGCCATGGTTAAGGCGTTTTGACACCTCTGGCCCCACCACCACAATGTTTGTCATCACCCGAGAGCCCGAACGGCCCTTAACTATAGCTCCATGACTCCGTAACATCCATAATTGCACACACGACCGTGCCGGCGCACGGCCGAATCCCGTGCATCCTACGGCTCTCGGCACCGGTTCAAGCACACCCGTACGCCATGGTTAAGCCATTTCGATGCCTCTCACCTCTCCACCATAGAGTTTTCCATCACCCGAGAGCCCGAAGGGCCCTTAACCATGGCTCCATGGCGCAAACCGCCACATTTGCACACACGACCATGCCGCCGCATGGTCGGTTCCAACGCGTCCTATGGCTCCCTAAGACGAGTCAAGCAAGCTTGTACGCCATGGTTAAGGCATTTTGACACCTCTGGCCTCTCTACCATAGCGTTTTTCATCGCTCGAGAGCCTGAACGGCCCTTAACCTCGGCTCCACGGCTCCAGAACTGCCATATTTGCACACACGACTTTGCTGCCGCACGGCCGGTTCCTATGCGTCCTACGGCTCCTCGCGCCAAGTCAAGCACGCCCATGCACCATGGTTAAGGTGTTTTAACACCTTTGGCCTCTCCACCAGAGCGTTTATTACCGCCCGAGAACCCGAATGGCCCTTAACCATGGCTCTGTTGGGAATATGCCCTAGAGGTAATCATAGAGATGATGATATTCCGCTTGTATCCATGATATGTAGAATGTGTCCATTGAATATCCATTAAAGACAACTTGTATTGATTGGCAATTATGTGAATTGTTTGTGGAACTCTTTTACTTGTATGGTTATTCTATATTCGTCCTCGGTTGGAGTTCATGTGAGGACACACATGAATATTAGACTAGCACATTATTAGTTGATGACTATGTTTCACAAGTCATGGACATGGAGATGTCAAACTAATAATGTGGGCACATGTATGACATGTAGGCCGGATGACCCGACATGAGATTGTCTCTATACATATCATATACGTTATGTCCTTCGACCCGAGATTGTTGTATGTGCTCAAGATGTGTATCGACTTGCTTAGGACCGACAAACGCTACTCCGTTACCGGGTAGTTATAAAGGATGTCTTCGGGTTTGTCGAGAAGCATGCCGTGAGACATAGACAATCAAGATGGGACTTGCCCTCTCTAATGAGAGTGATATCACCGGATCACTCAAGTGATTGGATCAACAAATGCATGGCCGTGCTTGGGTTAAGTGTTAACCCACGAGTTGAACCAAATATCATGAGGCAAGGGAGTAACTCGTATGTGGTCGTAGTGGTTCGTCTCGATATGATCATTTGCGTGCACATAGGAGTTGTCACGCCTTGCTAGAGGCCGTCTGTCGCCTATTGGGCGAATAGGAGTATTCGGCCCATGTCTATGTGTGCATGAACCCATAGGGTCGCACGCTTAAGGGGCCGGAAGCCTAATTCGGGTTGGACCCGAATTAGACAAGGCTTAGGGTTTCTAATGGGCCTCCAACTCGGGGGCACATGAGAGACGCCTATATAAGAAGAGGGGAGGGGCGCGGCCAAACCTAATCCACGCCTTTGGCAGCCGCCGCCGCCCTCCACGCTCTCGCCTTCGCTCCTCGCGGACCTAGCAGTCCGAGGCGCACGCTTCTCCCTCGTACGTGTGTGACACCTCGGAGGTGCTGCATCCGGAGCACGAGGACGAACCGCACGAACCGCAAGTGGTGGGAGGAGTTGCTGGACGACCACGCAACCGCACGGCACTGCTGCGACGTGTTCGACTACATCGAGTCCTCTTCCGCTGCATCTGCGCGTCTAGTGGTAATCCCGTAACCTGTAACTAGCAGTAGATCCTGGGCGATGAGGTAGAAAAAGTTTTGTTTTCTGGCTAGCGTAGCACCCTCATAACCCTACAGTGGTATCGGAGCTCTATACTACGTTGTTATAGGTTTTGGATGTCGCATATGTGATATGCGTGGTTTTAGATGAGTCTCTGATCTTGGTTCATGATCTTGCCGCGTTGGTCTTGTAACGATCTACTCGTACCGGTCGGAATTCCGCCATCCGAGTTAAGTGATACATGTAAATCTAATCACGGCGAGTTAGAGATCAATTAGATTGATCGAATTGAACCCTAGGTCAAGTGCCGAGCGCATGTGATGCGCGGCGGTGGCAGATTGGATCAGCCACCGGGCGCCGGGTTGCTGAGAAAAGTTCTGTTCGTAAAATAGCCGTAACTTTTTAACCGTAACTCGGATCGAGACGATTCTTAAACGAAAGTTGTAGAG
Organism: Themeda triandra; assembly: GCA_018135685.1. NCBI lineage: Eukaryota > Viridiplantae > Streptophyta > Magnoliopsida > Poales > Poaceae > Themeda > Themeda triandra. The sequence continues at coordinate 52,269 of JAENPR010002261.1, read as the reverse complement.
AAAAACATTTTACATCCACCCCAAACTACTTGTCGGTTTGGCCCGAGCTAGATTTGTGAAAAACGGCTTGGAAGATAGAGTTTTTCGCGATTTACTTTTTGTAGTCGAAATCGGTTACCTCTGTTTTGCAGGTTTTGATGACTGGTATAGCCCTTATATGTATGTGATGCATGTATGTAATTAAATCATGGCTTGCACGTCATGAGGATGACAATATGGGCTGGAGCCACATAGATATTGTCAAAATTATTGTAATGGCTTGCGTGCCAATCTGTGATGATACTATCCGCGACTTTGTAATTTTAATTCACTAGTTTCGGCATTAGTGATAGTTAGTAATGGCGGATTCATCACTCAAGGATGGCATACATGGATCGTGGAGATGGAGATCACCATGATGAACAGATTGATGAGATGGAGATCTCGAAAAGAACAATGGGCTATACCAAGTCATATCTCGTGTTTATGCCGTTCTTACCATGTTCTACTTTCACATGCTATAATGTTTTTGTCTACATTCGTGCGGTAGTGAAGTAGAACGATCCTCGCAATGTTTAAGTTTGTGCTTCCCAAACCTTGCACCGTCGCTTTCTTGTACAATTGATGGTGGGTCTATGAAATTAGGGTGCCATCGATTTTCCTTGACTAGACAGTTCGTATCGGATACTTAGTGCGAAGGTTTGGTTGCTTAAACAAGGTCATCCTAACGGTTAGGGACCTTGGAGCATGAGAAGTTGGTAACCCAAGCATAGAGATGCTATCCAACAACAAGAGTCATATGCGATATGATTAGCAAAGAGTTGCTTACCGATCTATCATGTCTTCTAGCGGTGATGCTAAAGCTCACTAGTCGACTTGCTAGTTGTGGGTCTTGAATCACTAAGTTTCAATCGAGGGATATTGATTTTAGTGGGAGTAGATCATATTTGATATTATTTACTCTATCATGGATATTTTGTCTTAGTATTTTGCATTACTTTTGTTGTAGATTAAATGGCGTCTTCTAAGCAACCATTTACTTTGCGTTCGATTCTTGAGAAAGATAAGTTGAATGGAACAAATTATGCGGATTGGATCCGAAATCGAGAATTGTTCTCGTGGCCGAGAAAAAGGAGGAATATCTAGACACCCCTTACCGATGAGCCTCGCCGATGATGCATCTCGTCGCGTGAAAATGCTTACAAGAAAGCATGTGATGCCGATCTTGAAATAAGCTGCCTTATGCTTGCATGTATGGAATCCGATCTGCGCAGATGCGCTCGATAACAATCACTCGAACGATATGATCGTGGCGCTTGAGGATATGTTCCAAACTCAAGCTAGGACTGAAAGGTTCAATGTTTCTAAGGCGCTTGCTGAAACCAAGCTAGCAGAGGGTGCAAACAAGTGGGCCACACGTAATCAAGATGGTTGGTTACACTCGTGAGGTTGGAGAAGCTAGGCTTCCCAATTATCCCGAGTTGGCTACTGATTTCATTCTCTCGTCTCTGCCACCTAGCTATGGGAACTTCATTGTGAACTACCATATGCATGGGGTAGAGAGGGGCTTGAATGAGTTGTGTGGCATGCTGAAAACAAGCAGAGGCTGACATTAAGAAGCAGGTCGGTGGCCAAGTGTTGGCAGTCCAGAACAAGCCTAACTTTAAGAGAAAGAAGGGCTGGGGGAAGAAAAAGGGCAAGGCTAAAGATGAGATCTCCAAGCTAGCTCCGCCCGCCCCCAAAGCTGGACCACGGGCTGATGCTAAATGTTTTCATTGTGGTAAATGGTCACTGGAAGAGAAACTGCAAGCTGTACTTGGCGTCCTTAGAGAAGGACGGCGGTAGTAAAGGTACTCCCGCTCATACGCTTGTTGTTTATGTTACAGACATCTTCCTCGCTAACTCTTATATCAATTCTTGGGTATTTGATACCGGATCGGTTGCTCATATTTGCAATACGATGCAGGGAATGATAAGAAGTAGAAGCGTGAAGAAAGGAGAGGTTGATTTCCGCGTGGGCAACAATGCAAGAGTTGCTGCGTTGAACGTCGGACGATGCAACTTCACCCGTCGTCGATTTGTCATGGAATTGAATAATTGTTATTTTGTTCCTAGTCTAAGTCGAAACATTGTGTCACCTTCATGTTTGATGAAGGATGGTTATTCATTTGCGAGTAAAGACAATGGTTGTGTTATCTCGAAGAATGATATGTTTGTGGCTCTTGTATCCATTGTGAATGGATTATTTATTTTAAATCTTGATGATGCACCTGTCTGTAATGTTAATGCTAAAAGGCCTCGGCTTAATGAGTTAAGTCCTACATATATGTGGCATTGTCGTTTGGGTCATATAAGTGAAAATCGCATGAAGAGGCTCCATGATGATGGACTTCTAACTTCGTTTGATTTTGAATCTTACGAGACATGTGAGGCTTGCCTTTTAGGCAAGATGACCAAGACGCCTTTCTCGTTTTTCCCGAGAGAGCGTCTCGACTTATTGGAACTAGTACATAGTGATGTATGTGGACCAATGAGCACGACAGCTAGAGGCGGTTTTCAATACTTCATAACTTTTACTGATGACTTTAGTAGATATGGCTATGTCTACCTAATGAAGCATAAGTCTAAAACATTTGAAAAGTTCAAAGAATTTCAGAATGAAGTAGAGAACCAATGTGGCAAGAAAATTAAGGCCTTGCGATCTGATCGTGGAGGCGAATATTTGAGTCATGAGTTTAGCAATCATCTTAAGAGTTGCGGAATTGTTCCACGCCTACGCCACCCGAACGCCACGTAGAAATGGCGTGTCCGAGCGGCGTAATCGGACTTTGTTGGACATGGTTCGGTCTATGATGAGCCAATCGGACCTACCTTTATCGTTTTGGGGATATGCTCTAGAAACACCGCTTTCACATTGAATAGAGTACCATCTAAGTCCGTAGTTAAGACACCATATGAGATATGGACTCGGGAAGAGTCCTAGTTTGTCTTTTCTAAAAATTTGGGGTTGTGAGGTTTATGTCAAACGGCTTATATCGATAAGCTAACACCCAAATCGGACAAGTGTTTTTTCGTGGGATATCCAAAGGAAACTTTAGGATATTACTTCTACAACCGCCGAGGGCAAAGTGTTTGTTGCTCGAAACGGTGTTTTCTTAGAGAAAGAGTTTCTCAAAAGAGAGAAGAGTGGACAAAAGGTGTATCTTGAAGAAGTTCAAGATGAGCCAAGGCCGAGAAGGACTCTACGAGTGATGCTAATGTAGCAGAACAAGTTGAGATGCCCGTGGCCACGAAACACCTCCACAACCACGAAGATCGCAAGACTTCGCGAATTGCATGGGGATCTATTATTGTTGGACGATGACGAACCCGCAACATACGCAGAAGCTATGATGGACTCGTATTCCGAGCAATGGCGAGTGCCATGAGATCCGAGATAGATTCCATGGGAAATAATCAAGTTAGGAACTTGGTTGACCCGCCGATGGTGTTAGACCCATCGAGTGCAAATGGATCTATAAAAAGAAGAAAGATATGGACGGAAATGTTCACGTCTATAAAGCTCGACTTGTCGCAAAGGGTTTTCGGCAAGTTCAAGGAATTGACTACGACGAGACATTCTCTCCAAGAGCGATGCTTAAATCTATCCGGATCATTCTAGCAATAGCCGCCTATTTCGATTATGAAATTTGGCGAGATGGATGTTAAAACAGCCTTTCTAAATGGAAATTTGGAAGAGGACGTGTATATGATACACCCGAAGGTTTTGTTGATCCAAATAATGCTGGAAAAATATGCATGCTTAAGAAATCTATTTATGGGTTAAAGCAAGCATCTCGGAGTTGGAACATTCGTTTTGATGAGGTTGTCAAAGGGTTTGGCTTCCGTCGAATGAAGAAGAGCCTTGTGTTTACCAAAAGGCTAGTGGGAGCGCTGTTGTATTTCTAATCTTGTATGTGGATGACATACTATTGATTGGGAATGACATTCCTATATTGCAATCAGAAGACTTCACCGAATAATAGTTTTTCTATGATGGATTTGGGAGATGCAAAGATACATCTTGGGCATTAAGATCTATAGAGATAGATCGAAAAGGCTAATAGGATTATGCCAAGATACATATATTGACAAGGTGTTAAACGGTTCAACATGGAGCAATCCAAGAAAGGGTTCTTGCCTATGTCACATGGTATGCGCTTTAGCGACAAGCAATGTCCTTCATCGATGAAGAGCGCAAACGCATGAGTAAGGTTCCATATGCTTCGGCAATGGTTCCATCATGTATGCCATGATATGTACTTGCCCAGATGTCTCATATGCTCTAAGTGTTGCGAAAGCAGTACCAAGGCAATCCTGGTGAGAGTCACCGGACGCTGGTTAAAAACATCCTTAAGTACTTGAGAAGAACTAAGGATGAGTTCCCGATCTATGGAGGTGAGGAAGAGCTCGTTGTAAATGGTTACACCGATGCTAGCTTCCAAACCGATGTAGATGATTCACAATCTCAATCAAGTTTCGTGTTCACGGTAAATGGTGGTGCGCAAGCTAGAAAAGTTCCAAGCGAGAGACAAAGTGTCCGATTCTACAACAAGCCGAGTACATTGCGGCTTCGGAAGCCGCAAAGGAAGGTGTTTGGATGAGGCGTTTCCTCATTGATCTTGGTGTGTTTCCTAATGCGGCTAGCCCATTGAATCTACATTGTGATAATAATGGGGCGATAGCGCAGCTAAGGAGCCAAGGAATCACCGTAAGAACAAACATGTACAAATGGAAATTTCACCTCATTCGACAGCTTCATCGCTGAAGGTGAAATTAAAATGTGCAAAATACATACGGATTTGAATGTAGCAGATCCGTTGACAAAGGCTCTTCCATAGCCTAAGCATGAGGTGCACATAAGGTCTATGGGGATTAGACATATTAGAGATTAACTCTAGTGCAAGTGGGAGACTCGTTGGGAATATGCCCTAGAGGTAATCATAGAGATGATGATATTCCGCTTGTATCCATGATATGTAGAATGTGTCCATTGAATATCCATTAAAGACAACTTGTATTGATTGGCAATTATGTGAATTGTTTGTGGACTCTTTTACTTGTATGGTTATTCTATATTCGTCCCTGGTTGGAGTTCATGTGAGGACACACATGAATATTAGACTAGCACATTATTAGTTGATGACTATGTTTCACAAGTCATGGACATGGAGATGTCGAACTAATAATGTGGGCACATGTATGACATGTAGGCCGGATCGACCCGACATGAGATTGTCTCTATACACATCATATACGTTATGTCCTTCGACCTGAGATTGTTGTATGTGCTCAAGATGTGTATCGACTTGCTTAGGGACTGACAAACGCTACTCCGTTACTGGGTAGTTATAAAGGATATCTTCGGGTTTGTCGAGAAGCATGCTGTGAGACATAGACAATCAAGATGGGACTTGCCCCTCTCTGAGGAGAGTGATATCACTGGATCACTCAAGTGATTGGATCAACAAATGCATGGCCGTGCTTGGGTTAAGTGTTAACCCATGAGTTGAACCAAATATCATGAGGCAAGGGAGTAACTCGTATGTGGTCGTAGTGGTTCGTCTGATATGATCATTTGCGTGCACATAGGAGTTGTCACGCCTTGCTAGAGGCCGTCATTGTCGCCTATTGGGCGAATAGGAGTATTCGGCCCATGTCTATGTGTGCGTGAACCCATAGGGTCGCACGCTTAAGGGGCTGGAAGCCTAATTCGGGTTGGACCCGAATTAGACAAGGCTTAGGGTTTCTAATGGGCCTCCAACTCGGGGGCACATGAGAGACGCCTATATAAGTAGAGGGGAGGGGCGCAGCCAAACCTAATCCATGCCTTTGGCAGCCGCCGTCGCCCTCCATGCTCTCGCCTTCGCTCCTCGCGGACCTAGCAGTCCGGAGGCGCATCGCTTCTCCCTCGTACGTGTGTGACACCTCGGAGGTGCTGCATCTGGAGCACAAGGACGAACCGCACGAACCGCAAGTGGTGGGAGGAGTTGCTGGACAACCACGCAACTGCACGGCACTACTGCGACGCGTTCGACTACATCGAGTCGTCTTCCGCTGCATCTGCGCGTCTAGTGGTAATCCCGTAACCTGTAACTAGCAGTAGATCCTGGGCGATGAGGTAGAAAAAGTTTTGTTTTCTGGCTAGCGTAGCACCCTCATAACCCTACAGGCCCCACAGCTCTAGAACTGCCATATTTGCACACACGACTATGCTACTGCACAGCCAGTTCCTGCATGTCCTATAGCTCTCGACACTAGGTCAAGCACGACCGTATGCCATGGTTAAGGCATTTTGACGCCTCTGGCCTCACCACCACAATATTTGTCATCACCCGAGAGCCCGAACGGCCCTTAACTATAGCTCCACGACTCTAGAACATCCATAATTGCACACACGACTGTGCTACCGCACAGCCGGATCCTGTGCATCCTACGGCTCTCGGCACCGGGTCAAGCATGCTCATACGCCATGGTTAAGCCATTTGGATGCCTCTCACCTCTCCACCATAGAGTTTTTCATCACCCGAGAGCCTGAAGGACCCTTAACCACAGCTCCACGGCTGCAAAACTGCCATATTTGCACACACGACCATGCTACCGCACGGCCGGTTCCAACGCATCCTATGGCTCTCAAGACCGAGTCAAGCATGCCCGTACGCCATGGTTAAGGCATTTTGACACCTCTGGCCTCTCTACCATAGCGTTTGCCATCGCTCGAGAGCCTGAATGGCCCTTAAGTTTGGCTCCACGGCTCCAGAACTGCCATATTTGCACACAAGACCATGCTGCCGCACGGTCAGTTCCAACGCATCCTATGGCTCCTGGCACTGAGTCAAGCATGCACGTACGCCATGGTTAAGGCATTTTGACACCTCTAGCCTCTCCACCACAGCGTTTGTTGCCGCCTGAGAACCTGAATGGCCCTTAACCATGGCTCCACAAACTCTAGAACTACCATATTTGCACACACGAATATGCTATCGCACAGCCCGGTTCGTGCATGTCCTACGGCTCTTGACACTAGGTCAAGCATGACCGTATGCCATGGTTAAGGCGTTTTGATGCCTCCGGCCTCACCACCACAATGTTTGTCATCACCCGAGAGCCCGAACGGCCCTTAACTACAGCTCCACGACTCGTAACATCCATAATTGCACACACGACCGTGCTGCCGCACGGCCGGATCCCGTGCATCCTATGGCTCTCGGCACCGGTCAAGCATGCCCGTACGCCATGGTTAAGCCATTTTGATGCCTTTCACCTCTCCACCATAGAGTTTTCCATCACCCGAGAGCCTAAGGGCCCGTAACCATGCCTCCACGGCTCCAAAACCGCCATATTTGCACACTCGACCATGCCGCCGCACGGTCGGTTCCAACGCATTTTATGGCTCCCGGCTCGAGTCAAGCATGCCCGTACGCCATGGTTAAGACATTTTGACACCTCCGGCCTCTCTACCATAGCGTTTGCCATCACTCGAGAGCCTGAACGGCACGTAACCTCGGCTCCACGGCTCCATAACTGCCATATTTGCACACACGACTTTGCTGCCGCACGGCCGGTTCCTGCGCATCCTACGGCTCCTCGCACCAAGTCAAGCACGCCCATGCACTATGGTTAAGGCATTTTGACACCGCTGGCCTCTCGACCACAGCATTTGTTGCTGCCCAAGAACCCGAATGGCCCTTAACCATGGCTCCACCGCTCTAGAACCGCCATATTTGCACACACGACTATGCTACCGCACGCCCGGTTCCTACGTGTCCTACAGCTCGACACTAGGTCAAGCACGACCGTATGCCATGGTTAAGGCGTTTTGACACCTCCGGCCCCACCACCACAATGTTTGTCATCACCCGAGAGCCCGAACGGCCCTTAACTATAGCTCCACGACTCCGAACATCCATAATTGCACACACGACTCGTGCCGGCGCACGGCCGGATCCCGTGCATTCTACGGCTCTCGCACCGGTTCAAGCACACCCGTACGCCATGGTAAAGCCATTTTGATGCCTCTCACCTCTCCACCATAGAGTTTTCCATCACCCGAGAGACTGAAGGGCCCTTAACCATGGCTCCACGGCGCAAAACCGCCACATTTGCACACACGACCATGCTGCCGCATGGTCGGTTCCAACGCGTCCTATGGCTCCCGACACTGAGTCAAGCAAGCCCGTACGCCATGGTTAAGGCATTTTGACACCTCTAGCCTCTCTACCATAGCGTTTGTCGTCGCTCGAGAGCCTGAACGGCCCTTAACCTTGGCTCCACGGCTCCAGAACTGCCATATTTGCACACATGACCATGCTGCCGCACGGTCGGTTCCAACGCATCCTATGGCTCTCGGCACTGAGTCAAGCATGCCCGTACGCCATGGTTAAGGCATTTTGACACCTCTAGCCTCTCCAACAGCGTTTGTTGCCGCCTGAGAACCCGAATGGCCCTTAACCATGGCTCCACAGCTCTAGAACCGCCATATTTGCACACACGAATATGCTACCGCACGGCCCGGTTCGTGCGTGTCCTATAGCTCTTGACACTAGGTCAAGCATGACCGTATGCCATGGTTAAGGCGTTTTGATTCCTCCGGCCTCACCACCATAATGTTTGTCATCACCCAAGAGCCCGAACGGCCCTTAACTACAGCTCCACGACTCTGCATCCATAATTGCACACACGACCGTGCTTTGCCCGCACGGTCGGATCCCGTGCATCCTATGGCTCTCGGCACCGGGTCAAGCACGCCCGTACGCCATGGTTAAGCCATTTTGATGCCTCTCACCTCTCCACCATAGAGTTTTCCATCACCTCGAGCCCGAAGGGCCCTTAACCATGCCTCCACGGCTCCAAAACGCCATATTTGCACACTCGACCATGCCGCCGCACGGTCGGTTCCAATGCATTTTATGGCTCCCGACTCGAGTCAAGCATGCCTGTACGCCATGGTTAAGGCATTTTGACACCTCTGGCCTCTCTACCATAGCGTTTGCCATCACTCGAGAGCCTGAACGGTACTTAACCTCGGCTCCACGGCTCCAGAACTGCCATATTTGCACACACGACTTTGCTGCCGCACGGCCGGTTCCTGCGCATCCTACGGCTCCTCGCACCAAGTCAAGCACACCCATGCACTATGGTTAAGGCGTTTTGACACCGCTGGCCTCTCGACCACAGCATTTGTTGCCGCCCAAGAACCCGAATGGCCCTTAACCGTGGCTCCACCACTCTAGAACTGCCATATTTGCACACACGACTATGCTACCACACAACCGGTTCCTACGTGTCCTACAACTCTCGACACTAGGTCAAGCACGACCGTATGCCATGGTTAAGGCATTTTGACACCTCTGGCCCCACCACCACAATGTTTGTCATCACCCGAGAGCCCGAACGGCCCTTAACTATAGCTCCACGACTCCAGAACATCCATAATTGCACACACGACTGTGCTGGCGCACGGCCGGATCCTGTGCATCCTACGGCTCTCGGCACCGGTTCAAGCACACCCGTACGCCATGGTTAAGCCATTTTGATGCCTCTTACCTCTCCACCATAGAGTTTTCCATCACCCGAGAGCCTGAAGGGCCCTTAACCATGGCTCCACGGTAGTAAAACTGCCACATTTGCACACACGACCAAGCTGCCGCATGGTCGGTTCCAACGCGTCCTATGGCTCCCGGCACTGAGTCAAGCAAGCCCGTACGCCATGGTTAAGGCATTTTGACACCTCTGGCCTCTCTACCATAGCATTTGTCGTCGCTCGAGGGCCTGAACGGCCCTTAACCTCGGCTCCACGGCTCCAGAACTGCCATATTTGCACACACGACTTTGCTGCCGCACGGCCGGTTCCTATGCGTCCTACGGCTCCTCGCACCAAGTCAAGCACGCCCATGCACCATGGTTAAGGTGTTTTAACACCTTTGGCCTCTCCACCACAGCGTTTATTACCGCCCAAGAACCCGAATGGCCCTTAACCATGGCTCCACAGCTCTAGAACTGCCATATTTGCACACACGACTATGCTACCGCACAGCCGGTTCCTACGTGTCCTATAGCTCTCGACACTAGGTCAAGCATGACCGTATGCCATGGTTAAGGCGTTTTGACACCTCTGGCCTCACCACCACAATATTTGTCATCACCCGAGAGCCCGAACGGCCCTTAACTATAGCTCCACGACTCTGAACATCCATAATTGCACACACGACCGTGCCGCGCACGGCCGGATCCCGTGCATCCTACGGCTCTCGCACCGGGTCAAGCACGCCCGTACGCCATGGTTAAGCCATTTTGATGCCTCTCACCTCTCCACCATAGAGTTTTTCGGGGCCCTTAACCCAGAGCCACGGCGCAAGGGCCATATTTGCAACCACCATCTTCTTTCCACGGGTTCCTATGCGCCTAAACCGCCATATTTGCACACACGACCATGCCGCCGCACGGTCGGTTCCTAACGTCCTATGGCTCCTCGCACCAAGTCAAGCACGCCCATGCACCATGGTTAAGGTGTTTTGAACACCTTTGGCCTCTCCACCATAGCGTTTTTACCACCCGAGAACCCTAATGGCCCTTAACCACGGCTCCATGGCTCCAGAACTGCCATATTTGCACACACGACTTTGCTGTCGCACGGCCGGTTCCTATGCGTCCTACGGCTCTCGACACTAGGTCAAGCACGCCGTATGCCATGGTTAAGGCGTTTTGACACCTTTGGCCTCACCACCACAATATTTCATCACCCGAGAGCCCGAATGGCCCTTAACCATAGCTCCACGACTCTAGAACATCCATAATTGCACACACGACTATGCTACCGCACAGCCGGATCCTGTGCATCCTACGGCTCTCGACACTAGGTCAAGCACGACCGTATGCCATGGTTAAGCCATTTTGATGCCTCTCACCTCTCCACCACAGAGTTTTCATCACCCGAGAGCCTGAAGGGCCCTTAACCACAGCTCCACGGCTCCAAAACATCCATAATTGCACACACGACCATGCTGCCGCACGGTCGGTTCCAACGCATCCTATGGCTCTTGGCACCGGTCAAGCATGCCCGTACGCCATGGTTAAGCCATTTTGATGCCTCTCACCTCTCTACCATAGAGTTTTCCATCACCCGAGAGCCTGAAGGGCCCTTAACCATGGCTCCACGGCTCCAAAACGCCATATTTGCACACACGACCATGCTTTGCCGCACGGTCGGTTCCAACGCATCCTATGGCTCCCGGCACCGAGTCAAGCATGCCCGTATGCCATGGTTAAGGCATTTTGACACCTCCGGCCTCTCTACCATAGCGTTTGCCATCACTCGAGAGCCTCGAACGGCACTTAACCTCGGCTCCACGGCTCCGTAACCGCCATATTTGCACGCGACTTTGCCGCCGCACGGCCGGTTCCTGCGCATCCTACGGCTCCTCGCACCAAGTCAAGCACGCCCATGCACTATGGTTAAGGCGTTTGACACCGCCGGCCTCTCGACCACAGCATTTGTTGCCGCCCAAGAACCCGAATGGCCCTTAACCATGGCTCCACCGCTCTAGAACTGCCATATTTGCACACACGACTATGCTACCGCACAGCAGGTTCCTACGTGTCCTACAGCTCTCGACACTAGGTCAAGCACGACCGTATGCCATGGTTAAGGCGTTTTGACACCTCTGGCCCCACCACCACAATGTTTGTCATCACCCGAGAACCCGAACGGCCCTTAACTATAGCTCCACGACTCCAGAACATCCATAATTGCACACACGACTGTGCTGGCGCACGGCCGGATCCTGTGCATCCTACGGCTCTCGGCACCGGTTTCAAGCACACCCGTACGCCATGGTTAAGCCATTTTGATGCCTCTCACCTCTCCACCATAGAGTTTTCCATCACCCGAGAGCCCGAAGGGCCCTTAACCATGGCTCCACGGCGGTAAACCGCCACATTTGCACACACGACCATGCTGCCGCATGGTCGGTTCCAACGCGCCCTATGGCTCCCGACCGAGTCAAGCACACCCGTACGCCATGGTTAAGGCATTTTGACACCTCTGGCCTCTCTACCATAGCGTTTGTCATCGCTCGAGAGCCTGAACGGCCCTTAACCTCGGCTCCACGGCTCCAAAACTGCCATATTTGCACACACGACTTTGCTGCCGCACGGCCGGTTCCTATGCGTCCTACGGCTCCTCGCACCAAGTCAAGCACGCCCATGCACCATGGTTAAGGCATTTTAACACCTTTGGCCTCTCCACCACAACGTTTATTACCGCCCGAGAACCCGAATGGCCCTTAACCATGGCTCCACAGCTCTAGAACTGCCATATTTGCACACACGACTATGCTACCGCACACGGCCCGGTTCCTGCATGTCCTATAGCTCTCGACACTAGGTCAAGCACGACCGTATGCCATGGTTAAGGCGTTTTGACGCCTCCGGCCTCACCACCACAATATTTGTCATCACCCGAGAGCCCGAACGGCCCTTAACTATAGCTCCACGACTCCGAACATCCATAATTGCACACACGACCGTGCCGCCGCACGGCGGATCCCGTGCATCCTACGGCTCTCGGCACCGGGTCAAGCACGCCCGTACGCCATGGTTAAGCCATTTTGATGCCTCTCACCTCTCCACCATAGAGTTTTTCATCACCCGAGAGCCTGAAGAGCCCTTAACCATGGCTCCACGGCTCCAGAACTGCCATATTTGCACACTCGACCATGCTTTGCCGCACCTCGGTTCCAACGCATTTTATGGCTCCATGAGTCAAGCATGCCCGTACGCCATGGTTAAGGCATTTTGACACCTCGACCATAGCATTTGCCATCACTCGAGAGCCTGAACGGCACTTAACCTCGGCTCCACGGCTCCAACGCCATATTTGCACACACGACTATGGCCGCACGCCGGTTCCTATGCGCATCCTATGGCTCCCGCACCGAGTCAAGCATGCCCGTACGCCATGGTTAAGGCATTTTGACACCTCTAGCCTCTCCACCACAGCGTTGGTTGCCGCTTGAGAACCCGAATGGCCCTTAACCATGGCTCCACAAACTCTAGAACCGCCATATTTGCACACACGAATATGCTACCGCATAGCCGGTTCGTGCGTGTCCTACATAGCCCTTGACACTAGGTCAAGCATGACCGTATGCCATGGTTAAGGCGTTTTGATGCCTCCGGCCTCACCACCACAATGTTTGTCATCACCCGAGAGCCCGAACGGCCCTTAACTACAGCTCCACGACTCCGTAACATCCATAATTGCACACACGACCGTGCTTTGCCGCACGGCCGGATCCCGTGCATCCTATGGCTCTCGGCACCGGGTCAAGCACGCCCGTACGCCATGGTTAAGCCATTTTGATGCCTCTCACCTCTCCACCATAGAGTTTTCCATCACCCGAGAGCCCGAAGGGCCCTTAACCATGCCTCCACGGCTCCAAAACGCCATATTTGCACACTCGACCATGCCGCCGCACGGTCGGTTCCAACGCATTTTATGGCTCCCGGCTCGAGTCAAGCATGCCCGTACGCCATGGTTAAGGCATTTTGACACCTCCGGCCTCTCTACCATAGTGTTTGCCATCACTCGAGAGCACGAACGGCACTTAACCTCGGCTCCACGGCTCCGTAACCGCCATATTTGCACACACGACTTTGCCGCCGCACGGCCGGTTCCTGCGCATCCTACGGCTCCTCGCACCAAGTCAAGCACGCCCATGCACTATGGTTAAGGCGTTTTGACACCGCCGGCCTCTCGACCACAGCATTTGTTGCCACCCAAGAACCCGAATGGCCCTTAACCATGGCTCCACCGCTCTAGAACCGCCATATTTGCACACACGACTATGCTACCGCACAACCCGGTTCCTACGTGTCCTACAACTCTCGACACTAGGTCAAGCACGACCGTATGCCATGGTTAAGGTGTTTTGACACCTCCGGCCCCACCACCATAATGTTTGTCATCACCCGAGAGCCCGAACGGCCCTTAACTATAGCTCCACAACTCCGAACATCCATAATTGCACACACGACCGTGTCCGGCGCACGGCCGGATCCCGTGCATCCTACGGCTCTCGGCACCGGTTCAAGCACACCCGTACGCCATGGTTAAGCCATTTTGATGCCTCTCACCTCTCCACCATAGAGTTTTCCATCACCCGAGAGCCCGAAGGGCCCTTAACCATGGCTCCACGGCGCAAAAACCGCCACATTTGCACACATGACCATGCCGCCGCATGGTCGGTTAACGCGTCGTATGGCTCCCGGCACTGAGTCAAGCAAGCCCGTACGCCATGATTAAGGCATTTTGACACCTCTGGCCTCTCTACCATAGCGTTTGTCATCGCTCGAGAGCTTGAACGGCCCTTAACCTCGGCTCCACGGCTCCAAAACAGCCATATTTGCACACACGACTTTGCTGCCGCACGGCCGGTTCCTATGCGTCCTACGGCTCCTCGCACCAAGTCAAGCACGCCCATGCACCATGGTTAAGGCATTTTAACACCTTTGGCCTCTCCACCACAGCATTTATTACCGCCCGAGAACCCGAATGGCCCTTAACCATGGCTCCACAAACTCTAGAACCGCCATATTTGCACACACGACTATGCTACCGCACGCCCGGTTCCTGCATGTCCTATAGCTCTCGACACTAGGTCAAGCATGACCGTATGCCATGGTTAAGGCGTTTTGACGCCTCGGCCTCACCACCACAATATTTGTCATCACCCGAGAGCCCGAACGGCCCTTAACTATAGCTCCACGACTCCGTAACATCCATAATTGCACACACGACCGTGCTGCCGCACGCACGCCGGATCCCGTGCATCCTACGGCTCTTGGCACCGGGTCAAGCACGCCCGTACGCCATGGTTAAGCCATTTTGATGCCTCTCACCTCTCCACCATAGAGTTTTTCATCACCCGAGAGCCCGAAGGGCCCTTAACCACGCTCCACGGCCGCAAACCGCCATATTTGCACACACGACCATGCCGCCGCACGGCCGGTTCCAACGCATCCTATGGCTCTCGGACCGAGTCAAGCATGCCCGTACGCCATGGTTAAGGCATGTTGACACCTCTCCGGCCTCTCTACCATAGCATTTGCCATCGCTCGAGAGCCCGAACGGCCCTTAACCTTGGCTCCACGGCTCCGCCGCCATATTTGCACACACGACCATGCCGCCGCACGGTCGGTTCCAACGCATCCTATGGCTCCCGGCACTGAGTCAAGCATGCCCGTACGCCATGGTTAAGGCATTTTGACACCTCTGGCCTCTCCACCATAGCGTTTGTTGCCGCCTGAGAACCCGAATGTCCCTTAACCATGGCTCCACAGCTCTAGAACTGCCATATTTGCACACACGAATATGCTACCGCACAGCCGGTTCGTGCGTGTCCTACAGCTCTTGACACTAGGTCAAGCATGACCGTATGCCAAGGTTAAGGCGTTTTGATGCCTCTGGCCTCACCACCACAATGTTTGTCATCACCCAAGAGCCTGAACGGCCCTTAACTACAGCTCCACGTCTAAAAAACATCCATAATTGCACACACGACCGTGCTTTGCCGCACGGACGGATCCCCGTGCATCCTACGGCTCTCGGCACCGGTCAAGCACGCCCGTACGCCATGGTTAAGCCATTTTGATGCCTCTCACCTCTCCACCATAGAGTTTTCCATCACCGAGGGCCCGAAGGGCCCTTAACCATGCCTCCACGGCTCCAAAACCGCCATATTTGCACACTCGACCATGCTGCCGCACGGCCGGTTCCAACGCATTTTATGGCTCCCGGCTACGAGTCAAGCATGCCCGTACGCCATGGTTAAGGCATTTTGACACCTCTGGCCTCTCTACCATAGCGTTTGCCATCACTCGAGAGCCTGAACGGCCCTTAACCTCGGCTCCACGGCTCCAGAACTGCCATATTTGCACACACGACTTTGCTGCCGCACGGTCGGTTCCTGCGCATCCTACGGCTCCTCGCACCAAGTCAAGGACGCCCATGCACTATGGTTAAGGCGTTTTGACACCGCTGGATTCTCGACCACAGCATTTGTTGCCGCCCAAGAACCCGAATGGCCCTTAACCATGGCTCCACCGCTCTAGAACTGCCATATTTGCACACACGACTATGCTACCGCACAGCCGGTTCCTACGTGTCCTACAGCTCTCGACACTAGGTCAAGCACGACCGTATGCCATGGTTAAGGCGTTTTGACACCTCTGGCCCCACCACCACAATGTTTGTCATCACCCGAGAGCCCGAACAGCCCTTAACTATAGCTCCACGACTCTAGAACATCCATAATTGCACACACGACTGTGCTGGCGCACGGCCGGATCCTGTGCATCCTACGGCTCTCGGCACCGATTCAAGCACACCCGTACGCCATGGTTAAGCCATTTTGATGCCTCTCACTTCTCCACCATAGAGTTTTCCATCACCCGAGAGCCTGAAGGGCCCTTAACCATGGCTCCACGGCAGTCAAACTGCCACATTTGCACACACGACCATGCTGCCGCATGGTCGGTTCCAACGCGTCCTATGGCTCCCGGCACTGAGTCAAGCAAGCCCGTACGCCATGGTTATGGCATTTTGACACCTCTGGCCTCTCTACCATAGCGTTTGTCATCGCTCGAGAGCCTGAACGGCCCTTAACCTCGGCTCCACGGCTCCGAACCGCCATATTTGCACACACGACTTTGCCGCCGCACGGCCGGTTCCTATGCGTCCTACGGCTCCTCGCACCAAGTCAAGCACGCCCATGCACCATGGTTAAGGCGTTTTAACACCTTTGGCCTCTCCACCACAGCGTTTATTACCGCCGAGAACCCGAATGGCCCTTAACCATGGCTCCACAAACTCTAGAACCGCCATATTTGCACACACGACTATGCTACCGCACAGCCCAGTTCCTCCCGCATGTCCTATAGCTCTCGACACTAGGTCAAGCACGACCGTATGCCATGGTTAAGGCGCTTTGACGCCTCTGGCCTCACCACCACAATATTTGTCATCACCCGAGAGCCCGAACGGCCCTTAACTATAGCTCCACGACTTCGTAACATCCATAATTGCACACACGACCGTGCTTTGCCGCACGCCCGGATCCTGTGCATCCTACGGCTCTCGGCACCGGGTCAAGCACGGCCGTACGCCATGGTTAAGCCATTTTGATGCCTCTCACCGCTCCACCATAGAGTTTTTCATCACCCGAGAGCCTGAAGGGCCCTTAACTACAGCTCCACGGCTGCAAAACTGCCATATTTGCACACACGACCATGCTGCCGCACGGTCGGTTCCAACGCATCCTATGGCTCTCGGCACTGAGTCAAGCAAGCC
Organism: Themeda triandra; assembly: GCA_018135685.1. Lineage (NCBI taxonomy): Eukaryota > Viridiplantae > Streptophyta > Magnoliopsida > Poales > Poaceae > Themeda > Themeda triandra. The sequence continues at coordinate 34,901 of JAENPR010002261.1, read as the reverse complement.
TGTACGCCATGGTTAAGCCATTTTGATGCCTCTCAGTTCTCCACCATGGAGTTTTCCATCACCCGAGAGCCTAAGGGCCCTTAACCATGGCTCCACGGCAGTCAAACTGCCACATTTGCACACACGACCATGCTGCCGCATGGTCGGTTCCAACGCGTCCTATGGCTCCCGGCACTGAGTCAAGCAAGCCCGTACGCCATGGTTAAGGCATTTTGACACCTCTGGCCTCTCTACCATAGCGTTTGTCGTCGCTCGAGAGCCCGAACGGCCCTTAACCTCGGCTCCACGGCTCCGTAACCGCAATATTTGCACACACGACTTTGCCGCCGCACGGCCGGTTCCTGCGCATCCTACGGCTCCTCGCACCAAGTCAAGCACGCCCATGCACTATGGTTAAGGCGTTTTGACACCGCTGGCCTCTCGACCACAGCATTTGTTGCCGCCCAAGAACCCGAATGGCCCTTAACCATGGCTCCACCGCTCTAGAACTGCCATATTTGCACACACGACTATGCTACCGCACAGCCGGTTCCTATGCGTCCTACGGCTCCTCGCACCAAGTCAAGCACGCCCATGCACCATGGTTAAGGCGTTTTAACACCTTTGGCCTCTCCACCACAGCGTTTATTACCGCCCAAGAACCCGAATGGCCCTTAACCATGGCTCCACAGCTCTAGAACTGCCATATTTGCACACACGACTATGCTACCGCACAGCCAATTCCTGCATGTCCTATAGCTCTCGACACTAGGTCAAGCACGACCGTATGCCATGGTTAAGGCGTTTTGACGCCTCTGGCCTCACCACCACAATATTTGTCATCACCCGAGAGCCCGAACGGCCCTTAACTATAGCTCCACGACTTCAGAACATCCATAATTGCACACACGACTGTGCTGCCGCACAGCCGGATCCTGTGCATCCTACGGCTCTCGGCACCGGGTCAAGCACGCCCGTACGCCATGGTTAAGCCATTTTGATGCCTCTCACCGCTCCACCATAGAGTTTTTCATCACCCGAGAGCCTGAAGGGCCCTTAACCACAGCTCTGCAAAACTGCCATATTTGCACACACGACCTCTCACCGCTCCACCATAGAGTTTTTCATCACCCGAGAGCCTGAAGGGCCCTTAACCACAGCTCTGCAGAACTGCCATATTTGCACACACGACCATGCCGCCGCACGGCCGGTTCCAACGCATCCTATGGCTCTCGGACCGAGTCAAGCATGCCCGTACGCCATGGTTAAGGCATTTTGACATCTCTCGGCCTCTCTACCATAGCGTTTGCCATCGCTCAAGAGCCCGAACGGCCCTTAACCTTGGCTCCACGGCTCCGAACCGCCATATTTGCACACACGACCATGCCGCCGCACGGCGGTCGGTTCCAACGCATCCTATGGCTCCCGGCACTAAGTCAAGCATGCCCGTACGCCATGGTTAAGGCATTTTTGACACCTCTAGCCTCTCCACCACAGCGTTTGTTGCCGCCGAGAACCCGAATGGCCCTTAACCATGGCTCCACAGCTCTAGAACCGCCATATTTGCACACACGAATATGCTACCGCACAGCCCGGTTCGTGCGTGTCCTACAGCTCTTGACACTAGGTCAAGCTTGACCGTATGCCATGGTTAAGGCGTTTTGATGCCTCTGGCCTCACCACCACAATGTTTGTCATCACCCGAGAGCCCGAACGGCCCTTAACTACAGCTCCACGACTCCGCATCCATAATTGCACAAACGACCGTGCCGCCGCACGGTCGGATCCCGTGCATCCTATGGCTCTCGGCACCGGGTCAAGCACGCCCGTACGCCATGGTTAAGCCATTTTGATGCCTCTCACCTCTCCACCATAGAGTTTTCCATCACCTGAGAGCCCGAAGGGCTCTTAACCATGCCTCCACGGCTCCAAAACTGCCATATTTGCACACTCGACCATGCTGCCGCACGGTCGGTTCCAACGCATTTTATGGCTCCCGCTCGAGTCAAGCATGCTTGTACACCATGGTTAAGGCATTTTGACACCTCTCGGCCTCTCTACCATAGCGTTTGCCGTCACTCGAGAGCCCGAATGGCACTTAACCTCGGCTCCACGGCTCCAGAACTGCCATATTTGCACACACGACTTTGCTGCCGCACGGCCGGTTCCTGCGCATCCTACGGCTCCTCGCATCAAGTCAAGCACACCCATGCACTATGGTTAAGGCGTTTTGACACCGCTGGCCTCTCGACCACGGCATTTGTTGCCGCCCAAGAACCCGAATGGCCCTTAACCATGGCTCCACCGCTCTAGAACTGCCATATTTGCACACACGACTATGCTACCACACAGCCGGTTCCTACGTGTCCTACAAACTCTCGACACTAGGTCAAGCACGACCGTATGCCATGGTTAAGGCATTTTGACACCTCCGGCCCCACCACCACAATGTTTGTCATCACCCGAGAGCCCGAACGGCCCTTAACTATAGCACCACGACTCCGCAACATCCATAATTGCACACACGACTGTGCTGGCGCACGGCCGGATCCTGTGCATCCTACGCCTCTCGGCACCGGTTCAAGCACACCCGTACGCCATGGTTAAGCCATTTTGATGCCTCTCACCTCTCCACCATAGAGTTTTCCATCACCCGAGAGCCTGAAGGGCCCTTAACCATGGCTCCACGGCAGTAAAACTGCCACTGCTGCCGCATGGTCGGTTCCTGTTAACACCAGAATTTGGTCAGGGATATGACAGGTGGGCCTACGAGCAGCAGAGAGGGCGATTCGGCAAATACATATGCGGTCGGCTAATTTCCGATTGTTCGGCAAATAATCAAGCGGTGTAATACCCGATTTTAAGGACAAAACCAGATATGCACCATATGTGAGTATTAGAAGTCAAATCTCACATATAGCTACAAATAAAGGGTAGTATCAATTCATAATGCTTAAAAACAAACAACGGATAGACAACTCCGTTCTTCGGGTATTGACTCCACTCCACTGGATCCAAACTGACTGGTTGACCACAAGCCTAAACTTCTCCTGAGGTGGTAGGAATAGCAAGAGTGAGTCCATGTCGAACTCCGCAAGTATAGCGGGGGTTCATGAGGCTCAAATGGTAGACACGGTTATACCGCAATAGCTTTTAGTGTATGTCATGTTTTAGCATTTAGCATCAAGGTAGTGTTCCCATAACCACATGATCGTGTAAACATGATTAAAGAATACAATTAACATCAACATTAACAATAAGCATAAACAACAGTGGTCATCTATTCTGCAATGTCTCAGGGCCGCCCTAACCGTGGGCACGGACGACATATCGATTCAACTCTGCGCAGAGGTGTACCCTTTACCTGTGAGTCGTGATTTACCCTTTCTCCCGAGGCCCGTCGACCTCTTAGCTCTCTTCCAAGGAAAGCCGGCAGGGATCACTATAAAGCCACTCATAGGTTCGTCTAACAAGCTAGGGCCGCAGGGTCATCGGATATAGGGAAACCCTCCTCCCAGAATGGTACTTAACCTACCCGGCAGTTCACATAATGGAGGAGCCGCCCTATACCCAACTCGCAGATCCTCTAACTCACTAGAAAAGGTCCTATGAATAACTAGAGCCAGAGCCATATAGCCCTCACAGCGGCACGTGAAATCCCGTATGATCACGTACAGATAAGTCCTTAAGGAGAGGGAACATCAAGTGAATGGAAACAACCAATCACCTTAACCCTCTTGATTCCAAGTTGCTAAAAAGTCATCTTTTAAAATTGTTGCATAATCCGTTAATCAAGTTACAAGATCATGTTGTATAGCACTAGCATCACTACCCACATGCAATAGCCCAAGTCTAACAAGGTAACAGTAACAAGACTAGGTAATCCTATACGGGGTGACAAAGGACACATGCATATGAATTTTAGTGTGATAGTGAATAGGACACAAGGATGGTCCTACTATACTTGCCTTAAAATTAGGTCCTTTCTTCAAATCCCAAATCTTCTCTTAGAACTTTTTCTTGATCTCCAACTTCCTCTTGTTGCCAACATAAAGCTCACCGACGAAACACAAATCAAAGAGCACCACTCAAACAATCTATGCAATCATACACGAAGCAAACAATAGTACTAAATTAGAGCAAGTACACCAATCATAGTAAAACAGTTTGAAAATCCTTTAAAACTAATCTACGTCACTACGATCACAAAGACGCCAAATTTATCAAAAACGAAGCTACGATGGCGAAGATGTGAAGATTTTATATATACTAATAATGCATTAAATATGAGTAGAAATCTGAAAGCTACAAACTGAACTAGCAGTGGCACTACTGTGTAACTTATGAAACTATGGATCCAACGCATTTTAAATGGACCAAAACGGAGTTAAAACGGAGATCTTATGAGTAGAACAAGATACAATGTAGATGTGTATTTCCTTGTATTTCGAGATTTGTTCTATGAAGGAAAACGGCAAGAAATTGTGTATCCTTGTCACGTTATGATGTCAGCAATTCGAACAGCTTGTAATCCGAGCATGGCAAAGCAAAGCCACGATGTATGGGATATACTCAAGAAGACTTACCAAGGGCGAGAGGAATCTCGGCGATTGCCGGCAAGAGCAAGGAACGACGTAGGTGTTTGCTTGCGAGTGCATCAACAGAAAACGGATGGCAACCATGGCAGGCTCGGTAGAAGGAGACGTCGCTTGCATATATGCTTGACTTGCTGGCTGGTACTCAGGGACACGTCGCTAGTGAATATCTTCAGGATGAGTAAAATACAAATTTTATTGAATCAAGAAATAAATTGATGATGATGGTGGTTTCTTATGCACGAGTGACATATATATGACGACATCAGCATAATCTTTAACCAAGAAAAATAATGCACAAGAAGATGTACGTGCGTCTCACCTTGAGTCATGCATGCATATGCATACGCTCTTGCTACCGGTGATGGACGACGAAGTAGCATCTACGAACATAAATCATCACCGTGTCCAATAGATCCAACATGGTGCAGCACTAGTACGGTGCTTGGTTTGGACAAGATGGTGCTTCACGTAGGAAACTCATGCACGTGCACGCTTGTGGAAGCAGCTGCAAGAGGATCTCAACGTCGATAAGGAAGACGACGGCAGATCGATCTCGAGCCCGGCAACATCAACAAGTGCGATGACCAGCACAAACTATCATTGGGCAACAAGCGAAGATACGAAGATTAGCTTCAATGACGAGCGAGAGGAAGCAAATCCATGGTGACTTACCCCGTAGGTTTGAGAACGGAATACGCATGGCAGGATGGCTGGTTCTTTACATCGGAGAAGCAACAGCTTAGTCTTCCCATGACGATGGTTCTCAAGGAGGCTTCGGAGACGATCGAGAACCATTGGAACGGAAGGCATGTACATACACGTACGTAGGCATGGATGAAGGCGGCCGGCGGCGAGCAGGACGTAACCCGTGTCCAATCCTTCTCGGCAAGATCCAAACCAAGGCAGCGGTGCGGAGCAGAGGGCGATGAAGAGCTTGGCTAGGAAAGTTGGGTCGAGATCGTGCAGATGCCGCAAAGCAAGGCGACGGCGGCGTGAACTGCTTCTCGATGGTGAGATCCAAGGAGATATGCCATGAAGACGCTAGGGTTCACGAAGTGGAATCCTCTGCGCTTTATAGGTCGCAGGGACAGGGTGGAACGACCAGATTTGCTCGGGTTAGAGTCCCTCCTTATCACGGCAAGTGAGTCGGGGTGCAAAGCACGGGCTGCGCCTAGCTGGGCTAGACTCGTTGCACAAGGCTGTACGTGAGGGCAAAAAAGAATTTTCTTTTCTACTTATTTTCAAAATCTTTTCAAAAGCATTTTAAAAACTGCTTTGAATCATTTTCAATTTTGGTCAAAACCACACACTCAAGTAAATCCAATGCAATGGCATGAATGCACCAACAATGTTTCTAAGCCTTAAGATATTTTTTAATTTAATGAAAAATATTAATTTCCTAAGTTTTCATGAGCACAAAAATACATAAATAAATTATTTTTACTCTATTTTTAAAAATGCAAATTTTAGGGTGTTACAACTCTACCCCTTAAGATGAATCTCGTCCGAGATTCGGAAGATGATGGTCGAAGGGATTGGAATATTCTGCCATTGAACCTTCTTCACCGCCTTGAGTAGTGCCACCTAACCGACAAATGATCCCACTTTGTTATGCATACCCCTTAATCATACTCCAAATAACAAGTTTACCGATTTCCAGTCTTCAATGAACACTCCAAACCAATTCTCAGTTAGTTTCCAACTGTTAAACCATTACCCCTTTTCCTTCAATAAGCTATTGCGTACCCGGAATGCTAGCTTTTTTACACACCAATGCACGTTGCACTTGTTATGAAGATCATCTTAGAATGGTTGTGTGAACTTGATTGTATGAGATACTCTTGTCACTCTGACTCCAAATTGTAACACAATTGTTATTAGCATGTACCACTATATCCCCTTTTTGCAACCTCCTAATTGTACGACGTAGTGAAATGCTAGTTTCCTTAGCATAAACACTCTTTGTCACTCACAAAGACCACCTTACTCACAATTGTATGACCAGCTCTTGTCCCCACAGATTCCACCTTATATCTTAACATGTTCTCGCTATTTCCTTTTCAATCCATACTTTCAACTCTCCTATTTCCAACTTCAATAGGAAACTGACTTTTCGGTCAAATTACTCAAACCTCAAACATAATTTTTAATCCATGGTGTCGTTCCAAAACTCCTTAGCATAACTCTCCTTTGCTAAGAGCAATGATAACGACCATTCCCTAGTTCTTTCTTCTTCCAATTAACCGTTGTGATTCTCCTTGTTCAAAGATTAACTAGCAACTATATAGTACTAGTGACATCACTTGATTTCTACCTTCACTTGATCTTGGTGTCACTCGAACCTTTATAGCACCCATCATCTGCTAAGAACACTGACAACAACTTTTTCCCTCTCCAAATGATCGCATCCTCCAAATCGCGAAGGCATAAACCATGTTTGGGCCCTGTGGGTTATGGCCCACCATAGCTATCATTATCAATTCCATTCCAATTATAGTGTCACTAGATCAACATCAACTTAGTAATGATCCTTTGAATTTCTTATGATCGACCATGATGTCACTCTTCACTTCCAAGTAAATACCTCTATGCTCCACATTGGTAACTCGACATCTCGTAAGTTGATTAGTTCAACCCATGCCCCCATAGTTCACGCATAGCCCAAAGTGCTTTCTTACATAGAGCACTTCCAAAATCTTGCCAAGTCACACTATATTATAGGGAAACACTCTTTTGTCCAATTTTAGTGTCTATTAATGAAACCTTGATAGAATCGACCATCCAACAATATTCTAAGTTACTCTTGCTTCCCTAGGCCGGTTACATATCGACACTTTTCCCATGAGTTCTTCGTGTAATTCCGTCATTAGAGACATACCATAACCAAAAAGATAACTTCCTCCAAACAAAACTCACACACCAAGGTGGGTGTAAGCATTGAAGCTTCCATAGAATTCAATCATAGAGAAGTATGACATCTCAATATTCCTATGCCATCATCACCCACTTGTCTTGAGGCTATGCAACCACACTACTTTCTTTGCATAGGAATACACCCCAAACCTTAACGAGATGCAACATAATACATAGAAACTTCTTACTTAGATCTCGGTAATATCAACACCGAGTTGCAATTAATTCCTTCTTTAACTCTTCAAAATCAGGTTGACTCTTATCAGACCATACGAACTTGGCACTCTTCTCCGGTAGAGTTGTCGTAGGCTTAGCAAGTTTGAAGAATCATTCAATGAACCTCTAATAGTAACCAGCCAATCAAAAGAAACTGCACATCTCTCACATCAATAGGCGGCTGCCAACCCGTAATATCCTTCACCTTACCCGGATCCACCGTTATACCTCCATTAGAGACAACATGACTCAAAAAAGAACTTCCTTTAACCCAAACTCACACTTGCTATGCCTAGCATACAACTTTTGTTCTCTACGCCTCTATAAGACTTAACCTTAAGTGTTTCATCATGTTCATCTTCGGTCTTAGAGAACACCGGGGTGTTAGCACCACAAACTTATTAAGACACTCCATGATCACCTTATTCATCAAGTGCATAGGATAGGTAGGTACATATGTGAGACCAAAGAACATAATCGTGTACTCATGCAACCCATTCCTCATGGTGAGAACTTTCTTCGCATATCTACATCCCGAATCTTCAGCCGACGGTAACCAAAACATTGATCATTCTTAGAAAACACACAAGCACCTCTTAGCTTATTGACAAATCATCAATCCTCAACAATGGCACTTGTTCTTGATTGAAACTTCATAAAGAGAACGATAATCAACACACATAAATTGAGTACGAGCCTTCTTGTCAACAAAGATCATATAGGAGCACACCATGGAGACGAGCTAGGGCGTATGAAACCTTTCTCTTGCAACTCCTTAACTTGCTCCTTATAGATCATCCATCAAATCACTAATACTTGCTCATGGATAGAACTCTCAAAGCAATAGAGATAGCCGCTTCTTCCAAGTGGAACATTAGAGTGTATGAAACCTTCGTCTTGCAACTTCTTAATCTTGGCTACCACCCCTTAAGAGAAGATCAACTAGGGGTGCACCAAAGCATAGCCTGCACATTCCTCTAAGTAACTTAACTTATCATGAAGACCTTCCATATCCAAGAGAATCTTGTGCGCATAGGCAGAATATGTAATCTGAAATTCCTCGCGAGTAGAAGAACAACAGTGGAGTAAAACATTCATAACTCCATTTCTGTAAATCCAATGAAGGAATACATTATACCGTTGGAAAGCTTACAAAATTCTCCAAAACTTTGTTTCAGATCGTATTGCCAGATTTTGAAACCAAATATGTCCAAAACAGACAAATACAGTGGCTGCTCAGAACTTCCAGACAGCTCAGAAACCTCAGGTTGCAACGGACATAATTCCCAGCTCAGAACATAAATGAAGGTGATTGATACGGCATTGGAAAGCTACAGAAGTCTTCGTTTACCCAGAAAAATTTCATAACCATTGGACTAACAAATATTGAGATATAACAGTAAGACCTCAGACTGCTCAGACCACAGACTGCTCTAGATTTCTTTCAGCATAGATTCTTCGTCTTGTGAAATTCATAGCTCCCAAACAAAAGTTGATATGAAGGTGATTCTGATGGCATTGGAAAGGTACAGAAGTCTATGTTCTCCCAGAAAAATTTCATCAACGTTCCACGAACGAAACTCAAGTTATAGCAGTAATAACACAGACTGGTTCAGATTTTAAACAGCGCAGATGCATCATCTTGTGATTTTCATAACTCTTCAACCATAATAGATATGAGGGTAGTTCTTGCGCTCAGAGATGGTTCTTGAAGTCTACTTTTGTCCAGAATTTTCTCTTGATTTTTGGTAATCAAAGAACAGGGGTATAATCCGAGGAACATAGATTACTCCGAAGGGACATGATGCAGAAAACAGGAGAAAACCAAAACCCAACTAACTATTCATTAATCCTTATACCTTAGGCCTATAAGCTAAATGAAATTGGGGATAAAACCACAAGATCATTGCACTCATTACAAAGATGCAAATCACCCAAAGACACAAAAACAACTCAACAAACACTCAAGTTCACTTGCACCCAAAAGACTCGACTAGACTTAGCGAAATCTAACGACTTTACATAAATGGGACTCCCGAACCTAAGAGCGACACCGGTGGGCAAGATTCTCGTAATTCCCGGGCTTCTCCAATAGCTGCTTTAAGATCATCTAATTCCTTCTGCAGCCTCTCAAGATCCTTTCCTTGTTGATACACCACATTTTCCAAACATTTCTTTGATTGCATATTGGTATGTCCAAAATCAAACGAAGCTTGGAGAACTTAGAAAATGAGACAAGGTTTCCATAAAGAAGCAAAGATAAAAGTGAGAATACCTTTTAGAAAACAACAAGGTTAGAGAGATAGCAAGAAATCAACAAGGATGAGAACAAAGGCTTTTAGACAAGCATCAAGGAGGAGATGAATATCAAGGCTAGGGATATAGTGGAAAAGAAAAATATCAAGGTATGTAGAACAAGGATGTTCTAGCAATTCCAAAACACTAAAATGACCGGTTTCTAACTAGGCTTGCGTCCTACAAATAAGGAGCCGATACCACTTGTAATACCCAATTTTAAGGATAAAACCAGATATGCACCATATGTGAGTATTAGAAGTCAAATCTCACATATAGCTACAAATAAAGGGTAGTATCAATTCATAATGCTTAAAAACATACTTAGTAAAAAGGGATAACCTTAGGAAACAAACAACGGATAGACAACTCCGTTCTTCGGGTATTGACTCCACTCCACTTGGATCCAAACCGACCGGTTGACCACAAGCCTAAACTTCTCCCGAGGTGGTAGGAATAGCAAGAGTGAGTCCATGTCGAACTCCGCAAGTATAGCGGGGGTTCATGAGGCTCAAATGGTAGACACGGTTATACCGCAATAGCTTTTAGTGTATGTCATGTTTTAGCATTTAGCATCAAGGTAGTGTTCCCATAACCACATGATCAGGTAAACATGATTAAAGAATACAATTAACATCAACATTAACAATAAGCATAAACAACAGTGGTCATCTATTCTGCAATGTCTCAGGGCCGCCCTAACCGTGGGCACGGACGACATATCGATTCAACTCTGCGCAGAGGTGTACCCTTTACCTGTGAGTCGTGATTTACCCTTTCTCCCGAGGCCCGTCGACCTCTTAGCTCTCTTCCAAGGAAAGCCGGCAGGGATCACTATAAAGCCACTCATAGGTTCGTCTAACAAGCTAGGGCCGCAGGGTCATCGGATATAGGGAAACCCTCCTCCCAGAATGGTACTTAACCTACCCGGCAGTTCACATAATGGAGGAGCCGCCCTATACCCAACTCGCAGATCCTCTAACTCGCTAGAAAAGGTCCTATGAATAACTAGAGCAGAGCCATATAGCCCTCACAAATGCACGTGAAATCCCGTATGATCACGTACGGATAAGTCCTTAAGGAGAGGGAACATCAAGTGAATGGAAACAACCAATCACCTTAACCCTCTTGATTCCAAGTTGCTAAAAAGTCATCTTTTAAAATTGTTGCATAATCCGTTAATCAAGTTACAAGATCATGTTGTATAGCACTAGCATCACTACCCACATGCAATAGCCCAAGTCTAACAAGGTAACAGTAACAAGACTAGGTAATCCTATACAGGGTGACAAAGGACACATGCATATGAATTTTAGTGTGATAGTGAATAGAACACAAGGATGGTCCTACTATACTTGCCTTAAAATTAGGTCCTTTCTTCAAATCCCAAATCTTCTCTTAGAACTTTTTCTTGATCTCCAACTTCCTCTTGTTGCCAACATAAAGCTCACCGACGAAACACAGTCAAAGAGCACCACTCAAACAATCTATGCAATCATACACGAAGCAAACAATAGTACTAAATTAGAGCAGTACACCAATCATAGTAAAACAGTTTGAAAATCCTTTAAAACTAATCTATGTCACTACGATCACAAAGACGCCAAATTTATCAAAAACGAAGCTACGATGGCGAAGATGTGAAGATTTTATATATACTAATAATGCATTAAATATGAGTAGAAATCTGAAAGCTACAAACTGAACTAGCAGTGGCACTACTGTGTAACTTACGAAACTATGGATCCAACGCATTTTAAATGGACCAAAACGGAGTTAAAACGGAGATCTTATGAGTAGAACAAGATACAATGTAGATGTGTATTTCCTTGTATTTCGAGATTTGTTCTATGAAGGAAAACGGCAAGAAATTGTGTATCCTTGTCACGTTATGATGTCAGCAATTCGAACAGCTTGTAATCTGAGCATGGCAAAGCAAAGCCACGATGTATGGGATATACTCAAGCAAGACTTACCAAGGGCGAGAGGAATCTCGGCGATTGCCGGCAAGAGCAAGGAACGACGTAGGTGTTTGCTTGCGAGTGCATCAACAAAAACGGATGGCAACCATGGCAGGCTCGGTAGAAGGAGACGTCAGCTTGCATATATGCTTGACTTGCTGGCTGGTACTCAGGGACACGTCGCTAGGGAATATCTTCAGGATGAGTAAAATACAAATTTTATTGAATCAAGAAATAAATTGATGATGATGGTGGTTTCTTATGCACGAGTGACATATATATGACGACATCAGCATAATCTTTAACCAAGAAAAATAATGCACAAGAAGATGTACGTGCGTCTCACCTTGAGTCATGCATGCATATGCATACGCTCTTGCTACCGGTGATGGACGACGAAGTAGCATCTACGAACATAAATCATCACCGTGTCCAATAGATCCAACATGGTGCAGCACTAGTACGGTGCTTGGTTTGGACAAGATGGTGCTTCACGTAGGAAACTCATGCACGTGCACGCTTGTGGAAGCAGCTGCAAGAGGATCTCAACGTCGATAAGGAAGACGACGGCAGATTGATCTCGAGCCCGGCAACATCAACAAGTGCGATGACCAAAGCACAAGCTATCATTGGGCAACAAGCGTAAGATACGAAGATTAGCTTCAATGACGAGCGAGAGGAAGCAAATCCATGGTGACTTACCCCTATAGGTTTGAGAACGGAATACGCATGGCGGGATGGCTGGTTCTTTACATCGGAGAAGCAACGGCTTAGTCTTCCCATGACGATGGTTCTCAAGGAGGCTTCGGAGACGATCGAGAACCATTGGAACGGAAGGCATGTACATACACGTACGTAGGCATGGATGAAGGCGGCCGGCGGCGAGCAGGACGTAACCCGTGTCCAATCCTTCTCGGCAAGATCCAAACCAAGGCAGCGGTGCGGAGCGAGAGGGCGATGAAGAGCTTGGCTAGGAAAGTTGGGTCGAGATCGTGCGTATGCCGCAAAGCAAGGCGACGGCGGCGTGAACCGCTTCTCGATGGTGAGATCCAAGGAGATATGCCATGAAGACGCTAGGGTTCACGAAGTGGAATCCTCTCGCGCTTTATAGGTCGCGGGACAGGGTGGAACGACCAGATTTGCTCGGGTTAGAGTCCCTCCTTATCACGGCAAGTGAGTCGGGGTGCAAAGCACGGGCTGCGTCCTAGCTGGGCTAGACCTGTTGCACAAGGCTGTACGTGAGGGCAAAAAAGAATTTTCTTTTCTACTTATTTTCAAAATCTTTTCAAAAGCATTTTAAAAACTGCTTTGAATCATTTTCAATTTTGGTCAAAACCACACACTCAAGTAAATCCAATGCAATGGCATGAATGCACCAACAATGTTTCTAAGCCTTAAGATATTTTTTAATTTAATGAAAAATATTAATTTCCTAAGTTTTCATGAGCACAAAAATACATAAATAAATTATTTTTACTCTATTTTTAAAAATGCAAATTTTAGGGTGTTACAAGCGGTCGGCAATGGCTTCATTTGAAGGCGAAAGAAGGAAAGAGGAAGCTGACCAGAAAGGGAAGGAGTCGTGATAGTCAAGAACTCCGATTATGGTTAGAGTTAACATATTTGTATCTTTCCAATTTTGTTTAGATAGTTTGTAAGCACTCAGGACTCATGTTTTGTCCAGGGTATAAATATAAACCCTCGACCATTGTAATAAGGGTTCACAACCAAATCAATACAACCAGCTACGTGCCACCCTTCGAGTCCTTTTAGTCGTGTCGTCAAGTTCTTCGAGAGGGCCAATCAATCCGTTGATCTCCGTAAGTCCTGGCAACCTTGCTATCATGTCTAGTATCGTGCGGCGGATTTAGATTATGATGCAAGTAGTCTCATCCGTTTTGCTTAGTATCGTGCGGTGGATTTAAGCTTAATGATGGGAAGTTTTTGCTTGTGCCTTGTATCGTGCAAAATGGATTAAGACATGAGTAAAGATAGTTATCGGCTCTCTTAGATTTGGCAAGATCTAATAGATTCATTAAGTTATCACGTGTTGCATGTTTTATTTAATGTTTATTTATTTGCAACACTCTTTTGCCCAATCTAGATTGATGCTCTTTTTGGCTTTTTGGTCATAATCTCATGTTTATTCAATATCAAGTAGATCAATTTCATATAGCCGAATTAGATCGATCTAGATTGTCACGTGTTGTGGGTTCATTCATGTTAGATGTAGATAAGCCTTGACAGACCGGGTACCGTGCGACGTATGCGTGTCTTTGGGTTACTCTAGAGCTAGTCATCCGGTGGACTAGAGATCGGTTTAATCGATAGGTTCCTTTTACATGTTACTTGTTTGTTCCTTCTTCATGGACCCCGATTCGGCAATCTTGCCGATATGGTTATGCTTATACATGTAGCGAGTATTTATAGATCTGTTAGGTAATTACGTGCTTTTAGCTCTTTACTTGTTAGATTGTATCATGCGGTGGATTGATCGCGTGAAGGGGTGGTGTAAATTCATAGCGAGTGGTATCATGCGGTGGATTAGCTTGCTTGGGTTTATGCTCGACGGGTTTATGAAGGCTAGACGTGCGGCGTACTACTTGGAGTAGCGTATGCATGTGTTGTTTAGTAGATTTATATTTATAAGTTACTTATCCTTAATTATTAGTGCTTGATGATGCTTTAAACCCGAGATGTAGTTTGATATGCCTTGATGATTTAATCTTGTTCAAACATGTCTTCGTTTACACGCATTCGGCGGTTCGGCTTTATTCATGTCGGTCATATCATATTAGCCGAATGAATTGCAAACTTGTTGGCGATAGCTTCTATAGCTATGTGTCGTCGTAAGTGGCTTCTTGGAACGGTCTCACCCAAAGATGTTCCGGTTATGATCTTAACGTTTTATCCCTTGTCGACTTTCGGTCAAATCGACGGCACGCTTCCGGATTCGTACGCCCGGCACCCGATTGAAGCTAGGCTTTTCGGCTTGCTTTGTGTGTGAGACACGGTGCGCCACATTTTGTGTCAACACACTTTTTGGCACGCCCGGTGGGACCACTTCTCGCCTAGGATGGGATCGGAAATTGACAACGTCATGTTCGAACGTGACCATGGACGAGCCGCAACGAGCAATGCCGATGGTAGAGCAAGCAATGGAACAAGACGTCGCGAAATGTCTCGATGTCTTTTTCCAAGAACAAGAGTGGCGAGTGATCGTCAAGCAATCACCGCCATGAGTTCTTCTCGCCGGTCGGTCGATGTTACGACGAGGAGGAGATGCGAGAAGGTAGTTGGAGTCATTTACAAAGCTGTGGGAGACACTATGTTGAATCACAACACAGATTTTCTGGGCACCTTCCGCAAAATCATGGTTGATACTTTTGGTCCAGCAGTTGACAAGCGCTTTGAAGAAAGATTTGGAGAGTTTTCTGGACCAGTGTTCTTCAACACTCAGTAATCTTCAGGGAAGTCAACTGGAGGAGGAGAGATAATCGGCACTAGCAAGGACGGGGCTGTTTATGATGAAAAGGAAAAGCCTCCCATGACCGAGCAGCAAACTCATGGTCAAGTAACTTTTGGTGCAACAACAGATATACCCGCATCTCGCTTACAAGATCTCCCCGGTGGCAAATAGATTGCGAAGAGTATCTATGGAGATGGGTACGGTGAATTTACTGATTACGGTGCTCGAGTGCTTTGTCGAATCCGGGATACGGAGTGCATCGGGAGTACCTTCTAGGAGACAGGGAGCGCAAGATGCAAATGATGTCCTCCTAAAGCGTAATGGCCGATATGATGCGAATCAATTCGGCCCGAAACCAAAGCATCGACATATGCATACAAATCTCCTTTCCCGTGGTACAATAGGGTAGCTCTTCCACCAAGAGTTAAGCCACCAACGGATTTGACCAAGTTCTCGGTCGGGATGACACCGGTACCATTGAGCATATCGCGATATCCGATGCAACTTGGAGAAGCCGCAACCGATGAAGCTTGGAGGATTAGATATTTTCCTATGTCTCGACAGGGCCGGCTTTCACATGGTTTGCATCGCAGCCGGCTAATTCCATTGGTACATGGGCGGAATTGGAGCAAAAGTTCCATGCATACTTTTATACGGGAACCAATGAGAAGAAGATGGTTGATCTATGGGCTATGATGATGAAGACTACCGAGACACCAATGGAGTATCTTCGTAGATTCGTAGAAGCGAAGAACATGTGCTATTCTCGACTATTCCCGATGATCAACTCGCACAATTGGTCATTGCGGGCATGCTTTGCCACATATCGAGACAAGCTATTTGGCATGGAGTTTGAAGACCTTGGACAAACTTGCACAAAAGTTGACAAAGAATGAGCAATCAAGCCCAAGGGTTCGAAGAGATGCTCGTTTTCGAAGAACAAGTGCAGCTATTGACATGTATCGTGGATTTCTAGAAGAAGCATCTGAATATGAAGATGAAGATGAAGTAGCTGCTGCAGAGTTGAACTGGACGAAAGAGCCTACTTTGGTCAGTCATCGATGGGTGAAGTAGCAAAAGGGATCTTATGATTTTGATGTTAGTAAGGCAGATAAGCTCTTTTTGTATCTGATTCAAGAGTGACGCGTCAAGCTGCCAGAAGGACATCCTATGCTGCGCCCTGAAGGGGTAAAGGATAAGAAGTACTGTGGGTTTCATGATACAAGTTCTCATCATATCAATGATTGCCGAGTGTTCAGAGTAAAGATTCAAAAAGCTATTCAAGATGGACACTTGAGATTTGATGGCAAGATGAAAGTAGACAAAAACCCGTTCCCTCGGAACATGGTCTCTTTCTCTATAGGCATGGTTGATGCCAGTGAATCCAGGGAAAAGGGAAAGATGAAGGTTCTGACCTCTGAAAGAGCCAAGGAGAGTGGTGCTGTTGACCCTGCTCGGCAAGTTACCAAGGATGAAGTGCAACAAGTACGGTTCAGAAATAGCCGAACGAGAAAGGGTCAAACTTCGATGCAGCTAAGGGAAATTGCCGAATACACACCGAGCCAAAGCACGGTTACAACGATACTTGTTGAATAAGTGGCGAGAGGGAAAAGAAGATGGAGTATGATGAGGAGCAAAGCGGTACATTGAAGAGGAACGCAGATTCATGGCGGAGCGTCGAAGATATGAGGCGAAATGCGCCGAAGAGAACAGAAGAGCACATGAGGGAGCAAGAGCAGTCACATTGGAACTGTTCCTTCTTTGGACACCGTTGGAATGAAGGCTTGAAGTTGCCTCGCTAAAAACAATTGCCCCGAATGCGTGATCAATATTCGAGTATAGGCAATCTCGAGTCAACCGTCCCGTCCATGATAGACATAGAATAAGGATTCCCGAGGACGATCGGCGCATAAAAATAAATAATTTTGATGTACATCGAGGGAAAAGATTTGCGAGATCAAGCTTGGGCTCATAGCAATATTCATAATGCGAGAGGAAAGTTCATACGGGTGGCAAAGAGGACAATGGTGTCCTCCTGGTCAACGGAAAAGCCAGAAGAGAAGAGTCCAACGTTTGAGGAATCAAGAGCTGAAGCAGGAATTAGCCGAAAAGAAACCATTGTGGCGTCCTAAGAAAAAGGATGATGGACAGGGTCCTTCGGCTAATACTAACATGGTGTTCTTCATCCCATTGGAGTTTAGAGCTCCTGAAGATCAAGAAATTCAAGATGAAGTATACTCAGACTTTGATGAAACTGAATGCCGAGACCTGATGGCTCAACTTGTGTTGACTCGGCAAGCAATCTTTGACAAGCCAGTTAAAAACCGTCATCTGAAACCATTATGCCTGAAGGGATATGTCAATGGCAAACCTTTAACTAAGATGCTTGTTGATGGAGGGGCTGCTATCAATATTATGCCCTATGCTACTTTCAGAAAGCTTGGTATGACAAGTGAGGATTTGTTGCAGACTGACATGATCCTTAGAGATTTTGCTGGCAATGCTTCTGATACTCGTGGAGTAGTACATGTGGAACTGATGATTGGATCCAAGACTTTGATCACTAATTTCTTTGTCATTAATGGCAAGGGGGCATATAGCATGCTTCTGGGAAGGGATTGGATCCATGCTAATTGCTATGTACCCTCAACTATGCATCAAATTCTTATTCAGTGGATAGGAGATGATGTAGAGGTTGTTCAAGCAAATGTTTCAGTAAGTGTTGCCACTTCCGAGCCTGCTTATTGGGAATATGATGGACAAGACTGCCTTTCGGGTAAGAAATGGAAAGAAGGTCCTGTCAATGTGTTCGACAGAGATCAACAGCTGATCCAAGCAATCGACTCGACAAAACTTTTAATGGGCAATCCAATCAATGGCAACAAAGGCAACCGGGTCGTGGTTTCATGTCGGCCGACAAGCTAGAAGAGATCAATGTTGGTGATAGCACAAAGTCAAGGCCGATGTATATCGGTGCAAATTTAGACCCGAATATAAATTGAAATTAATAGAGTTGCTTTGAAGGAGTTTAAATATTGTTTTGCTTGGGATTACACAGAGATGCCTGGATTGGATCGATCAATTGTTGAGCATAAGTTGCCTATAAAACCTGGATTTCGTCCTTTCAAACAACCTCCACGGAAGATATATAAAGAGGAGGTATTGGCCGATGTAAAGAAAGAAATTGAAAGACTGATTGAAGCAAACTTTATTCGGCCATGCAGGTATGCAGATTGAATTTCAAATATAGTGCCTGTCTACAAAAAGAATGGAAAGATGAGAGTATGCATAGATTTTAGAGATCTCAACAAGGCTACTCCCATGGATGGATACCCGATGCCAGTTGCCGATTTGTTGGTAGATGCAGCAAGAGGTTATGAAATTATCGGTTTATGGATGGCAATGCTTTGGCTATAATCAGATTTTTATGGCGGTTGAAGATATTGCAAAAACTGCATTTAGATGTCCTGGCCATATTGGTTAATTTGAATGGAGAGTTATGACATTTGGATTGAAAAATGCTGGTGCAACTTATCAGAGAGCCATGAATTATATCTTTCATGAGTTGATCGGCAAAATTGTGGAAATTTACATTGATGATGTGGTAGTCAAATCCGAGACCATGAAGGACATTTAGCCGATTTAAGGAAGACTTTGGAGTGCACAAGGAAACATGGTTTAAAGATGAATCCAAATAAGTGTGCTTTTGGAGTCTCGGCTGGTGAGTTCTTGGGATTCTTGATTCACAAAGGAGGGATAGAAGTTGGAAAAAAGAGCATGGAGGCAATAGACAAAATTGTGCCCCCAACTAACCTTACGAGTTGCAATCATTGCTGGGCAAGATCAACTTTGTGAGAAGATCATATCTAATTTATCGAAAGAGTGTTGCCTTTCTCTCCATTGTTGAAGCTCAAGAAGGATCGAAATTTGTGCAGGGGTGACATACAAAAAAAGGCTTTTGATGAGATCAAGCAATATATGAAGGCACCACCGGTGTTGGTACCTCCACAACTTGAGAAGCCTTTCAAATCGTATGTGGCGGCCGATAGCCTAACAATAGGATCGGCCCTTATGCAAGAGTTTGATGGAAAAGAGAGGGTAATAGCTTACCTTAGCCGAAAACTGCTAGACCCTGAAACAAGGTATTCGGCTATAGAAAAACTCGTTTGTGTGTTTATTACTCATGCACCAAATTTCGGCACTATTTGTTAAATGCCGAATGTGTGGTGATATCTAGTTTTGATGTAATTAAACACATGTTGTCAATGCCGATTTTAAATGGAAGAATCGGCAAATGGGTATTAGCACCGTCGAGTTTAATTTAAAGTATGAGTCGGCAAAAGCAAAGGTGAAAGGACAGTAATTGCCGATTTTATTACTCAACATCGTGATTTATCTCGTTGATATGGTTAACATTGCCCCATGGGCATTATTTTTTGATGGATCATCATGTGACAAAGGTGGTGGTGCTTGGTATTCTTTTGGTATCCCCACGTGGAAAACATTTGAGTTTGCTTTTTCAATTAAATATCCTGTCACTAACAATCAAGCGAGTATGAGGCTTTGCTTAGAGGGCTTCGATTAATAGAAGTGAAGGTTCTTTGCTGTTGAGATATTTGGTGATTCTGAATTGGTAATCAATCGGTTGATAGGACAATATGAATGCAAAAATGATGTACTTGCAAGGGTACCATGAACAGTGTAGGGAACTTCGAAAAGCTTTTCGCAGTCACTTTGCATCATATACCCGAGAGAGCACAATGGAGAAGCAAATAAATTAGCTCAAGCACCTCTGGATATCGGGAAAATCATGAGATTTTTGCAATAGAACAAAGTGCCTTCAATTGTGATCGGGTAGACAATGACCGGAGAAGCGTTATTGTCGGTTATCCGAAAGATCCATCTCGAGGGTTTCCGAAAGCTCGGGTATAAAGCTCTCAAGTTTGTGCTTCTTGATAGCCAATTTTATTACAAGTCTATAGATGGAGTATTGCTCAAGTGCTTGAGTCAAGAGGAGGCTAAGAAGGTTATGTTTGAAGTACATGAAGGAGTTTGTGGTGCGCATCGGTCGGCTTACCGAATGAAGTGGATAATCGAAGGACAGGGTACTTCGTCGACTATGTTGGAGGATTGCTTTGAATATTACAAAGGGTGTCGAGAATGTCGATATTTGGTAATGTTCAAAGAGCACTCGCATCTCGCTCTCGAATCCAATAATCAAACCATGGCCGTTCGTAGGATGGGGCATAGATTTAATTGGACAGATTAATCCTCCATCCAAGAAAGGACACAAGTTTGTATTATTAGCTACGATTATTTTACCAAGTGGGTTGAAGCTATCCCTTTGAAAACAGTTACGTCGAGAGAATATGGTCACTTTGTCAAAGAGCATATAATTCATAGATTTGGGATCCCACAAACCATAACAACGATCAAGGGACTCGGTTCACTTCCTCGAGTTTTGTGACTTTGCCAAAAGCATGGGAATAAGGTTGTATAATTCTTCCCCTTATTATGCACAAAGGCTAATGGCCAAGCGAGAGGCATCAAATAAGATCTTGATCAAGATCATCCAAAAGAAGATCAATGAGAAGCCAAGGAAGTGGCACTTGGTCCTTAATGAAGCATTATGGGCTTACCGAATGGCTTGCCATGGGTCCACACAAGCATCTCCATATGAATTGGTTTATGGGCATAATGCTATAACGCCCGGGAGTTGCAATCGGGATCAAGAAGAGTCGAGTTGCAAAGGGACTTGACAAAAAGATTATAAGGATTTGATGATGGATGAATTAGAAGATTTACATTTGATACGTCTCAAGGCCTTGGAAAACATTGAGAAGAATAAAATGCATGTTGCCAAATATTACAACAAGAAGGTCAAAGTGAAGCAATTCGCAGAAGGAGACTTGGTTTGGAAAACAATATTGCCGGTTGTACCAAAGACAAAACATTCAGCAAGTGGTCTCCGAATTGGGAGGGACCTTTTCGGGTTGTCAGTTGTGCACCTGGTAATGCATATATGTTGAAAACGCTATCTGGAGTAGAGCTTACTAGAGGCATCAATGGCAGATACCTTAAGAAGTTTTATCCAAGTGTTGAAGTTGGATCTTAATCGGGACCATGACTTGAATATGATATAGCCGATTAAGTAAAAATCGCCTTCAGAATAAGGGAAAGAGGTTGGAAAAAGTAGCCGATATTATTGTATCGCCTCTAGTGCAAAAATAGCCGATATCGTGTGTATCGTCTTCAGAACAGAAATAGCCGATGCAGTTGTATCGCCTTTAGCCAAATTTTTTTAGAATATAAATGAACAGTTTTATCTATCACCGGGTAGGTTTATCGGGAGAAGATAAAGGGAATTGAAGAGCTATGCTACAAAATGTCAAATCATGGAGCAAGTGCCAAGATCTAATCGGCTAAGACGACGTTATGCGTTCGGGAAAATTTCGTTCGGGAAGAATGTTGCGAGACGAATTCTAACTAAGGATTGAAAGAAGTTCGCAAGAACAAACACGATTGCTAAAGCACCATTGCGCTTAAAGACAAGCGAGAGCAAGGAGGAGACCAACATTCTTCATTAAAATTTTTTATTACAACCCGCGCCAGTCCTAATACAAGCTACTCCTCTTCCTCGGTGAAGAGCTTGTTGAGGACGGACTTCGGGTTGGTGGCGTTGGCCATGGCGTCGGCGTGGTCATCGTACGTGGCCAGGAGGCCCTCGATGCCATCGACCTCATGGGGAAGCCCGCCCCGGAAGTCGGTCGGCATCGGAGCGTAGTCGTCCCCGGTCCAGGACGACATCCCCACCAGGCCGAGCGCGGTGCCGAGGCGCACGCCGTGAAGGGCAACCTGGTCGATCTGACCAGGCACCGCCTCGAGGCGATCTGCCACGGTCGCCCCCTGGGCGTTCACATGATTGGCCACTGCCGTCGCCGCCAACCTCAGGCGGTCCAGCTCCGCGTTGAGGTCTGCAAAGGAAAAACAAGACAGGACAGTGAGTAAACAGGTCAAGAATGACGGAAATCACGCAATGGTAGAAGGACAAATACTGGTGATGGTCGCGGTCATCTGCCGGCAGGTATCCTTCCACTCCAGCTGGGCGATCCCGAACTTCTTGGTTTCTTCACCAAGAAGCGCCAGTGCCTCGTCCCTCTCACGGAGGTACCCGGCGGTGTCGTAGCGGGTGTATGCCGGGATCTCCTCATTGTTCCTATCCCATATAGGGTGGTACGAAGAAGAGGACCCCGGCCAAAGCGAAAGCCGGCGCGGAGAGCGGAGAAAGCGAGCGGGCCGGAGCCGGAGCCGGCGTAGGGGCAGGTGCGTCGAACGCCGCGGTCGGCGCCAGGAAACGCCATTTGCCGGTGCTGATCCTCGCCGTTCTACAAACAAGGTGCAATCAAGATCGGCTAAATAAGAAGAAACCACAAACAAGATGGAGAAGTTGTCTCCTTACTGCAGGCGATGGCCGCCGCGGTTGCTTCCCTCCGCCACGTCCGCGGGAGCGGGAGCGGAGGCAGAAGCCGAGGCCGGAGCGCGAGCCGGGGCGGTGTGCCTCCGGAAATTGGCGACATAGTCGCCGGTGTTCCCGACGGCCCTGAAACGGATCAAGAAGATAAACAACCACAAGGGGGCAGAGACTTAGATCGGGTAAAAACTATCAAGTAGCAAAACTCAAAAGGTTGAAGATCTCACCGCCGGCGCCGGTTGCTGCTTCCCTCCGCCTTGTCCTGGGCTGGACGCTTGCCATGGTCGCCGCCGCTTGCCATCGGTGGTGGTGAGGGTTTTTTGAGATTGGGGTGGAAGAGGAAGTGGAAGAGATGATAGCAAGTGCTTGT
Organism: Themeda triandra; assembly: GCA_018135685.1. NCBI lineage: Eukaryota > Viridiplantae > Streptophyta > Magnoliopsida > Poales > Poaceae > Themeda > Themeda triandra. Next base: position 11,629 of record JAENPR010002261.1, on the reverse strand, counting down.
GCTTGGATGTGATGATGGTGGGAGCCAACTGGTCCTATTTATGAACGATGGGAGCCGTGGCGAGACTACGGGAAAGCCAAGCGACAAGATAGGGTTTTCCGCACCTATGGGCCGACGTTGAGTTGGGCCGAGCCCATCACTACTGGCGATTCGGTTACCATACGTTCGGTCGGCTAAATAGCCGACGAGGGCTATTCGGCTAAAGCAAGCACTTGGGCGGCGAAGCGATTACGTTCGGCTAATACACACATCAATGAGTACAAATCGTGATTGGAAAAGCCGAATAACAACGGAAGCGACGAAGAAAAGAGAAAAATGAAGATTATCTATTTTCCGAGAGAAAGGGAATTGTTTTCAAATATGACAGGGCCGGACCTAAATGTCTACATCTTCAAGTACAACCCAAGCATCTATACATTCAAATAAGAGTTAATGATATTCGGGGCATCGGTCTTTATTCGTTGACCTCGTCAAGGGCTCTCTTGTCTTCAACTTCGAAATTTTGGATCTGCGTAGCTTTGCTCTTGATCTCGCTTGGTCTCTCGATGAGAGAGCTTATTTTGGACTTAGCCGAATCAAGAGGTGGCGAGTAGCAAGTTTGGCCTCATGAGATTGAATGTTGGCATCCAATTGAGCCAACCGAGCTGCTGCTTTGATCCTCTCATCTCTCATACTCGCAATTCTCGTTCCAAGGTGTCCCAAGACTGTTTTTGGCCGACTTGAATTCGAGTAGAGCTCCTTAACTTGTTGTTCTCTGGTTGCCTTGTCGGTTTCCAAAACAGCCTTGTCAGATGTATTTTTGTATGCTCTCTTGACAACAGCAAAGTGGTCATCAAGGTGGGACAAGGCGTTTATGGCATCCTTAAGATCAGAAGGGAGCTCTTGGCCAATTGGCTCTGCTATTTCCCTTATCTTGTCAGATTCTCGAGTCAAATCAACAATGTCCTTCTCTAAGAATGAGATTACGTCTTTCAGTTTAGCCTGACTCTCTGATGATAATTGCCGATTAGAGGAGATTTCATCATCATCGGCAAATTCTTCAGCAATGAGGGAAAACTGGCCTGTTGAAGAGCGGTGCCACGATGACGAAGAAAATTTATTAGCCGAATGACTTAATTCAAATAGGGAATGACCGAGAAAGATCAAGATAATACCTCTTCGGCAAAAACCCGATCAATAGCCTCCCGAGTAGCATCAAGACTTTGAATGATCGATACGATTCTTGCTTCATGGATAGCGGTGTCATGACTTGTTGATATATCTTGAATTGCCGAAGGTGTTGAATCCGGTACATCTTGAAGAAGAATTTTATCTCGTTTGCTTCTCCGGGCCGATGAAGAGGAATGTCTCGTTTCCGTTTCTATTTGTTCATCAACCTCGATGAGAAGGAATTTCTTCGTCGCTTCTCCTTGTTCACCCGCTTGGTCATCTCGCACGATGCATACCAAGACTGCTAGTAGGCTCATTGGCGTCTGCTTGACCAGTAGAGGCTCCAGGAGAGTTTTCCAAGATCACTACCCTGCCAGGACTTTGAGGGTTGGCCTGTACTTGTTGAAAGAAAGTGATAAATGCAAATACATTTGCAGATGGAAAATAAGGGATCAAAAGCATTCATACCTGAGGGAGTGGCTTAGCTTTCTTTGATCTTGTTTTCTTGGGAATGGCAGTGTCCTTGATGGGGGAGGAAGGAGTTTTCTTTTAAGGTCCTTCAGGAGCACTGTGTCATCGGCAGGTGTTTTGTTAAAAACTGCTAAACTTGGAGCATCATGCCCCAGAGCAGCATTAGGGCCGGGTTGCCAGTATTGAACCTCTGGAGGACTTGGAGGAGCATTGTCCTGTTCAAAAGGATGTTTAGAAACAGAGCAGAGACATGAAATGAAAGGTGGCTATAAGAGTGTACCTCATCATCAGAAGTGAATGAGGGCATTAAAACTTGGCATAGAGGATGGACTTGTGCTCTAAAAATGTGAGAATGCTATTCTTGCCACCAAAGAGTGAATGAGGGATGAGCAGCTTCAATTATCACCAGGGGATTAGGTTCATATACCGGAAGCTTACATCCAAGATTGAAGACTTTGTTGGCCTCAGTAATATTCAGCAATGACTCCCTGGGTCTGATGATGCTTGAAAAATATGGCCTTGGGGGCAATTGACCAAGTCCGAGCTGCCTGGCAACCATGTTTGGGTTGTAAAATTCATAAGTTGAACTTATCAGCCGGCCGTGATGAAATTCTCGCTTGGTAGAGCACAGGGCCTGATGAAAGAATTAAAAATATCCCTGGAATCATCATCTATGCAGCCCAGCTCATAGCTAAATCTATAGGGGAGAGTTAAATTTTCATTCTCTCTGTAGGGAAACCAGATTACGTGGTTGAATCCCTTGTAGAAGATCTTAAAAAGGTGGCCAAGGTCTAGATCAATGACAATGGAAGATGCGGCTTCCCCATATGTCCGACCGGTATTTATATCCGGGATCCTCACCTTCAAAGATAGTTGATTGAAGGAAAATTCAGGTTATGGAGGTCAACTGAAACTATCTGATGCATATACAGTTGCAGCCACATTTGGACAAGCCACCACGGGCCATTGACACAGGAGATTTCACCCTGGCCACGCATTTAAGCAGTGATCTGATGCATCATGTGGTAAACTGCTCCTAAGAGATACTTGCCCAAAGGGATCAATTTACCTGTAGCTAGATCTTCAGCCATCACTATGTGATTCAAACTGGGCTCATTGGATTTGCCACAGAAAATGAATCTGCACACCACATGTTCATGAAAGCCCCGTATTCTTTATCGATACGGTGCGAGGCATAAGCCTGAATATATTTGGTCCAACCTCCTCCTGATTGACTGACCTTTGTGTACTGGTGCCTTTGAATTTGAAAGGGTATGTTGGCTTGGTTATGTTTAGTCCGGTCATCATGAAGATATCTGATAAAGTAATTGACATTGGGCCGTGACCAAAGATGAATGCCTTGATGGCATCAGACCAAAAGTGAGAAGCGGCTATCAGGAGGGAATCATTCCTTGGCATGTTAGCTAAAGAAAGCTCCAAGCAGTGCTGAATATCTTGTGATTCCCAGAAGTCACTATTCTTAGACTGCATCCTACGGTACCAATCACGCCATCCTGTGATTGAGGGAAGGGGCCAAGTTTTGAAAGTGTTCGGCCACCTGTTTGGGGGGCATCTGGATTTGAATGGGATCCTCAAAGTTTCCTTTTCAATAAAATCCCTCGGATTGGGGTCTCCCATTGGACCAAGGAAAAATGACCCAGGATGAGCAAGATTGGAAATCAAAATCTCGTTCTTCATTTCCTTTAGAAGAGGTGAGAGCGAATAAATCAAGAACACATTTGAGAACTAATTCAAGAGAATTGCCGAATGGGTGATACGAGTAGGGTTACCTCTAGAAGCTCCTCTTGAGTTCCTGTTGCCATGATGGAGCTGGTTGAAGTCTCCGTCGCCATTGAAGACAGTAGTAAGCACAGATCTCAAATGGCGGCTGCGGGCGTCGGCGGTGCTGACCTAGGCGAAGGGCACTGATAGTCAATTTCGAAATAAAACCCTTTTATCTCGAAATTGAGGGGGCATGTGTTAACACCAGAATTTGGTCAGGGATATGACAGGTGGGCCTACGAGCGACGAGAGAGGGCGATTCGGCAAATACATATGCGGTCGGCTAATTTCCGATTGTTCGGCAAATGATCGGCTTCATTTGAAGGCAAAAGAAGGAAAGAGGAAGGCGACCGAAAGGGAAGGACTCGTGATAGTCAAGGACTCCGATTATGGTTAGAGTTAACATATTTGTATCTTTCCAATTTTGTTTAGATAGTTCGTAAGCACTTAGGACTCGGGTTTTGTCCGGGGTATAAATATAAACCCTCGACCATTGTAATAAGGGTTCACAACCAAATCAATACAACCGGCTACGTGCCACCCTTCGAGTCCTTTTAGTCGTGTCGTCGAGTTCTTCGAGAGGGCCAATCGATCCGTCGACCTCCGTAAGTCCCGGCAACCTTGCTATCATGTCTAGTATCGTGCGGCGGATTTAGATTATGATGCAAGTAGTCTCATCCATTTTGCTTAGTATCGTGCGGCGGATTTAAGCTTAATGATGGGAAGTTTTTGCTTGTGCCTTGTATCGTGCGGCGGATTAAGACATGAGTAAAGACAGGTTATCGGCTCTCTTAGATTTGGCAAGATCTAATAGATTCATTAAGTTATCACGTGTTGCATGTTTTATTTAATGTTTATTTATTTGCAACACTCTTTTGCCCAATCTAGATTGATGCACTTTTTCGGCTTTTTGGTCATAATCTCATGTTTATTCGATATCAAGTAGATCAATTTCATATAGCCGAATTAGATCGATCTAGATTGTCACGTGTTGTGGGTTCATTCACATTAGATGTAGATAAGCCTTGACAGACCGGGTACCGTGCGGCGGCGATGCGTCTTTGGGTTACTCTAGAGCTAGTCATCTCGGTGGACTAGAGATCGGTTTAATCGATAGGTTCCTTTTACATGTTACTTGTTTGTTCCTTCTTCATGGACCCCGATTCGGCAATCTTGCCGATACGGTTATGCTTATACATGTAGCGAGTATTTATAGATCTGTTAGGTAATTACGTGCTTTTAGCTATTTACTTGTTAGATTGTATCATGCGGTGGATTGATCTGCGTGGGGGTGGTGTAAATTCATAGCGAGTGGTATCATGCGGTGGATTAGCTTGCTTGGGTTTATGCTCGACGGGTTTATGAAGGCTAGACGTGCGGCGAGACTAGTTGGAGTAGCCTATGCATGTGTTGTTTAGTAGATTTATATTTATAAGTTACTTATCCTTAATTATTAGTGCTTGATGATGCTTTAAACCCGAGATGTAGTTTGATATGCCTTGATGATTTAATCTTGTTCAAACATGTCTTCGTTTACACGCATTCGGCGGTTCGGCTTTATTCATGTCAGTCATATCATATTAGCCGAATGAATTGCAAACTTGTTGGCAGATAGCTTCTATAGCTATGTGTCATCGTAAGTGGCTTCAGGGCCATAAAGATGGAACTGTCTAGTCTCACCCAGCATGTTCCAGTTATGATCTTACCATTTTATCCCTTGTCGACTTTCAAGTCAAATCGACTGGCACGCTTTCGGATTCAGACGCCCGGGCACCCGATTGAAGCTAGGCTTTCCGGCTTGCTGTGTGTGAGACACAGTGCGCCACATTTTGTGTCAACACACTTTTTGGCACGCCCGGTGGGACCACTTCTCGCTAGGATGGGATCGGAAATTGACAACGATCACGTTCGAACGTGACCATGGATGAGCCGCGACGGAGCAACGCCGGATGGTAGAGCAAGCAATGGAACAAGATCGCGAAATGTCGATGTCTTTTTCCAAGAACAAGAGTGGCGAGTGATCGTCAAGCAATCAACGCCACGAGTTCTTCTCACCGGTCGATCGATGTTACGACGAGGAGGAGATGCGAAAGGTAGTTGGAGTCATTTACAAAGCTGTGGGAGACACTATGTTGAATCACAACACAGCTTTTCTGGGCACCTTCCGCAAAATCATGGTTGATACTTTTGGTCCAGCAGTTGACAAGCGCTTTGAAGAAAGATTTGGAGAGTTTTCTGGACCAGTGTTCTTCAACACTCAGCAGTCTTCATGGAAGTCAACTGGAGGAGGAGAGATAATCAGCACTAGCAAGGATGGGGCTGTTTATGATGAAAAGGAAAAGCCTCCCATGACCGAGCAGTAAACTCATTTGTCAAGTAACTTTTGGTGCAACAACAGATATACCCGCATCTGCTTACAAGATCTCCCCAGTGGCAAATAGATTGCAGAAGAGTATCTATGGAGATGGGTACGGTGAATTTACTGATTACGGTGCTCGAGTGCTTTGCCAAATCCGGATACGGGAGTGCATCGGGAGTACCTTCTAGGAGACAGGGGAGCGCAAGATGCAAATGATGTCCTCCTAAGCGAATGGCTGATATGATGCGAGAATCAATTCGGCACGAAACCAAAGCATCGGACATATGCATACAAATCTCCTTTCCCAGTGGTACAATAGGGTAGCTCTTCCACCAAGAGTTAAGCCACCAACGGATTTGACCAAGTTCTCTGGTCAGGATGACACCAGTACCATTGAGCATATCAGCAGATATCTGATGCAACTTGGAGAAGCTTTGCTGCCGCACGGCCGGTTCCTATGCGTCCTACGGCTCCTCGCACCAAGTCAAGCACGCCCATGCACCATGGTTAAGGCGTTTTAACACCTTTGGCCTCTCCACCACAGCATTTATTACCGCCCGAGAACCCGAATGGCCCTTAACCATGGCTCCACGGCTCTAGAACTGCCATATTTGCAAACACGACTATGCTACCGCACGCCCGTTCCTGCATGTCCTATAGCTCTCGACACTAGGTCAAGCACGACCGTATGCCATGGTTAAGGCGTTTTGACGCCTCGGCCTCACCACCACAATATTTGTCATCACCCGAGAGCCCGAACGGCCCTTAACTATAGCTCCACGACTCCAGAACATCCATAATTGCACACACGACTGTGCTGCCGCACAGCCGGATCCTGTGCATCCTACGGCTCTCGGCACCGGGTCAAGCACGCCCGTACGCCATGGTTAAGCCATTTTGATGCCTCTCACCTCTCCACCATAGAGTTTTTCATCACCCGAGAGCCTGAAGGGCCCTTAATCATAGCTCCACGGCTGCAAAACTGCCATATTTGCACACACGACCTATGGCTCTCGGCATTGAGTCAAGCATGCCCATACGCCATGGTTAAGGCATTTTGACACCTCTGGCCTCTCTACCATAGCGTTTGCCATCGCTCGAGAGCCTGAACGGCCCTTAACCTTGGCTCCACGGTTCCAGAACTGCCATATTTGCACACACGACCATGCTGCCGCACGGTCAGTTCCAACGCATCCTATGGCTCCTGGCACTGAGTCAAGCATGCCCGTACACCATGGTTAAGGCATTTTGACACCTCTAGCCTCTCCACCACAGCGTTTGTTGCCACCTGAGAACCTGAATGGCCCTTAACCATGGCTCCACAGCTCTAGAACTGCCATATTTGCACACACGAATATGCTACCGCACAGCCGGTTCGTGCGTGTCCTACAGCTCTTGACACTGGGTCAAGCATTACCGTATGCCATGGTTAAGGCGTTTTGATGCCTCTGGCCTCACCACCACAATGTTTGTCATCACCCGAGAGCCTGAACGGCTCTTAACTACAGCTCCACGACTCCAGAACATCCATAATTGCACACACGACTGTGCTGCCGCACGGTCAGATCCTGTGCATCCTATGGCTCTCGGCACCAGGTCAAGCACGCTTGTACGCCATGGTTAAGCCATTTTGATGCCTCTCACCTCTCCACCATAGAGTTTTCCACCACCTGAGAGCCTGAAGGGCCCTTAACCATGCCTCCACGGCTCCAAACATGCCATATTTGCACACTCGACCATGCTGCCGCACGGTCGGTTCCAACGCATTTTATGGCTCCCGGCTCGAGTCAAGCATGCACATACGCCATGGTTAAGGCATTTTGACACCTCGGCCTCTCTACCATAGCGTTTGCCATCACTCGAGAGCCCGAACGGCACTTAACCTCGGCTCCACGGCTCCCGAACCGCCATATTTGCACACACGAATTTGCTGCCGCACGGCCGGTTCCTGCGCATCCAACGGCTCCTCGCACCAAGTCAAGCATGCCCATGCACTCGTTTTGACACTGCTGGCCTCTCGACCACAGCATTTGTTGCCACCCAAGAACCCGAATGGCCCTTAACCATGGCTCCACCGCTCTAGAACTGCCATATTTGCACACACGACTATGCTACCACACAGCCGGTTCCTACGTGTCCTACAGCTCTCGACACTAGGTCAAGCACGACCATATGCCATGGTTAAGGCGTTTTGACACCTCTGGCCCCACCACCACAATGTTTGTCATCACCCAAGAGCCCGAACGGCCCTTAACTATAGCTCCATGACTCCAGAACATCCATAATTGCACACACGACTGTGCTGGCGCACGGCCGGATCCTGTGCATCCTACGGCCCTCGGCACCGGTTCAAGCACACACATACGCCATGGTTAAGCCATTTTGATGCCTCTCACCTCTCCACCATAGAGTTTTCCATCACCCGAGAGCCTGAAGGGCCCTTAACCATGGCTCCACGGCAGTAAAACTGCCACATTTGCACACACGACCATGCTGCCGCATGGTCGGTTCCAACGCGTCCTATGGCTCCCGGCACTGAGTCAAGCAAGCCCGTACGCCATGGTTAAGGCATTTTGACACCTCTGGCCTCTCTACCATAGCGTTTGTCATCGCTCGAGGCACGAACGGCCCTTAACCTCGGCTCCACGGCTCCGTAACGCCATATTTGCACACACGACTTTGCCGCCGCACGGCCGGTTCCTATGCGTCCTATGGCCTCGCACCAAGTCAAGCACGCCCATGCACCATGGTTAAGGCGTTTTAACACCTTTGGCCTCTCCACCACAGCGTTTATTACCGCCCCGAGAACCCAAATGGACCTTAACCATGGCTCCACGGCTCTAGAACCGCCATATTTGCACACACGACTATGCTACCGCACGGCCCGGTTCCTGCATGTCCTATAGCTCTCGACACTAGGTCAAGCACGACCGTATGCCATGGTTAAGGCATTTTGACGCCTCGGCCTCACCACCACAATATTTGTCATCACCCGAGAGCCCGAACGGCCCTTAACTATAGCTCCACGACTCCGAACATCCATAATTGCACACACGACTGCCGCCGCCGCGCCGGATCATGTGCATCCTATGGCTCTCGGCACCGGGTCAAGCATGCCCGTACGCCATGGTTAAGCCATTTTGATGCCTCTCACCTCTCCACCATAGAGTTTTCATCACCCGAGAGCCCGAAGGGCCCTTAACCATGCCTCCACGGCCGCAAAACGCCATATTTGCACACATGACCATCTTTGCCGCACGGTCGGTTCCAACGCATCCTATGGCTCTCGGCACTGAGTCAAGCATCCCGTACGCCATGGTTAAGGCATTTTGACACCTCGGCCTCTCTACCATAGCGTTTGCCATCGCTCGAGAGCACGAACGGCCCTTAACCTTGGCTCCACGGCTCCGAACGCCATATTTGCACACACGACCATGCTTTGCGCGCACGTCGGTTCCAACGCGTCCTATGGCTCTCGGCACTGAGTCAAGCATGCCCGTACGCCATGGTTAAGGCATTTTGACACCTCTGGCCTCTCCACCATAGCGTTTGTTGCCGCCCAAGAACCCGAATGGCCCTTAACCATGGCTCCACAGCTCTAGAACTGCCATATTTGCACACACGAATATGCTACCGCACAGCCGGTTCGTGCGTGTCCTACAGCTCTTGACACTAGGTCAAGCATGACCGTATGCCATGGTTAAGGCGTTTGGATGCCTCTGGCCTCACCACCACAATGTTTGTCATCACTCGAGAGCTTGAACGACCCTTAACTACAGCTCCATGACTCCAGAACATCCATAATTGCACACACGACTGTGCTGCCGCACGGTCGGATCCTGTGCATCCTATGGCTCTCGGCACCGGGTCAAGCACCCGTACGCCATGGTTAAGCCATTTTGATGCCTCTCACCTCTCCACCATAGAGTTTTCCATCACCCGAGAGCCCGAAGGGCCCTTAACCATGCCTCCACGGCTCCAAAACCGCCATATTTGCACACTCGGCCATCTTTGCCGCACGGTCGGTTCCAACGCATTTTATGGCTCCCGGCTCGAGTCAAGCATGCCCGTACGCCATGGTTAAGGCATTTCGACACCTCTCGGCCTCTCTACCATAGCGTTTGCCATCACTCGAGAGCACCGAACGGCACTTAACCTCGGCTCCACGGCTCCGAACCGCCATATTTGCACACACCACTTTGCTTTGCCGCACGGCGGTTCCTGCGCATCCTACGGCTCCTCGCACCAAGTCAAGCACGCCCATGCACTATGGTTAAGGCGTTTTGACACCGCTGGCCTCTCGACCACAGCATTTGTTGCCGCCCAAGAACCCGAATGGCCCTTAACCATGGCTCCACCGCTCTAGAACTGCCATATTTGCACACACGACTATGCTGCCGCACGGTCGGTTCCAACGCATCCTATGGCTCCTGGCACTGAGTCAAGCATGCCCGTATGCCATGGTTAAGGCATTTTGACACCTCTAGCCCCACCACCACAATGTTTGTCATCACCCGAGAGCCTGAACGGCCCTTAACTATAGCTCCATGACTCCAGAACATCCATAATTGCACACACAACTGTGCTGGCGCACGGCCGGATCCTGTGCATCCTACGGCTCTCGGCACCGGTTCAAGCACACCCGTACGCCATGGTTAAGCCATTTTGATGCCTCTCACCTCTCCACCATAGAGTTTTCCATCACTCGAGAGCTTGAAGGGCCCTTAACCATGGCTCCACGACAGTAAAACTGCCACATTTGCACACACGACCATGCTGCCGCATGGTCGGTTCCAACGCGTCCTATGGCTCCCGGCACTGAGTCAAGCAAGCCCGTACGCCATGGGTAAGGCATTTTGACACCTCTGGCCTCTCAACCATAGCATTTGTCATCGCTCGAGAGCCTGAACGGCCCTTAACCTTGGCTCCACGGCTCCAGAACTGCCATATTTGCACACACGACCATGCTGCCGCACGGTCAGTTCCAACGCATCCTATGGCTCCTGGCACTGAGTCAAGCATGACCGTATGCCATGGTTAAGGCATTTTGACACCTCTAGCCTCACCACCACAATGTTTGTCATCACCCGAGAGCCTGAACGGCCCTTAACTATAGCTCCACGACTCCAGAACATCCATAATTGCACACACGACTGTGCTGCCGCACGGCCGGATCCTGTGCATCCTATGGCTCTCGGCATCGGGTCAAGCACGCCCGTACGCCATGGTTAAGCCATTTTGATGCCTCTCACCTCTCCACCATAGAGTTTTTCATCACCCGAGAGCCTGAAGGGCCCTTAACCACAACTCCACGGCTCCAAAACTGCCATATTTGCACACACGACCATGCTGCCGCACGGTCGGTTCCAACGCATCCTATGGCTCTCGGCATTGAGTCAAGCATGCCCGTACGCCATGGTTAAGGCATTTTGACACCTCTAGCCTCTCTACCATAGCATTTTCCATCGCTCGAGAGCCATATTTGCACACACGAACGGCCCTTAACCTTGGCTCCACGGCTCCGTAATGGCCATATTTGCACACACGACCATCTCCACGGCTCGCCCACGGTCGGTTCCAACGCATCCTATGGCTCCCGGCACCAGTCAAGCATGCCCGTACGCCATGGTTAAGGCATTTTGACACCTCTAGCCTCTCCACCACAGCGTTTGTTGCCGCCCGAGAACCTGAATGGCCCTTAACCATGGCTCCACGGCTCTAGAACTGCCATATTTGCACACACGAATATGCTACCCGCACCGGTTCGTGCGTGTCCTACGGCTCTTGACACTAGGTCAAGCATGACCGTATGCCATGGTTAAGGCATTTTGATGCCTCCGGCCTCACCACCACAATGTTTGTCATCAC